>JACEFZ010014526.1:0-190000 GCA_014155875.1 Cepaea nemoralis
TTACAGCTTTTGGAGAGCCAAAATGAGCAATCTGAATATTTTGAGGGGGTAAAGTTGCAAAGACAATTTATTACAAACATCAGAAAGAAGCAGCCATCATATTTTTGGCCCACATTACGAAAAGACAAAAAAAAATACTGGAAATGTGTACAACTGGAAAGATTTGTGGAAAGAGAGATATAGGATATACAGCATGAGAAAATGTTGACATCCTGTCTTAGGTCATGTCCCAGAAGGGAGTCAACACATGAATTGATCCATGCCATCGGAGATCACAATCTGTTACATGATCGCTTATGCCAGCCAGGATAGCTTTGCCAAATAACCATCATTATATATTTGAATCATGTGTCAAAGTTGTTACTTATTGAGAATCATCATGTGAAGAATTAGAAACAAGATAGACCAGAAATTAGTGATGAACACTAGATTTGTAGAGGGTAAGGGCACAAAAAATACCATATAAATTATTAGGACAATTTGGCAACTGGTCTAGATCGAAGCTTCGACAGGCAGACAGAGCATTGCTTTACTGATCCAACAGCTTCTCCCAGCTATATTGGTGTTACCTTTCCTCTGGAGTAAATTAGGCAGGCAGAGAGAGGGATCATGCTGAATGGGCAACACATGGTCTGTACAATCCAGCCCTGACATTGTACTTTAAAAAAAGGCATTATACATTGCCATAACACAAAACCAGGACTGAATTGTAGAGATCATGTGTTGGCCATGCAGCATGATCCTTCTCTCTGCCTGCCTAGTGATGGTGGTCAATATCATGATGCCACCTTTATGTCCTAAGACTTTCTGGTACTCATGTTAGACTATGTATGGAAATTCTGATATTTGAATGCATTTATATAATTATCAGAGTTGTGTCACGGAAATACATAATAGCATTAGACAAGCAAAACATTCTGAGTCATTCTGGTTACAAACTGACATCTTATACAGTATATCCTGTCATGTCACAGACACATCAGTTGTAGAACCCTTGAGGTAACCAAGACAGCCCAGGGGTGTGGAATTGGCCATGCATCTAAGTACTTTGTACCTGCAACAAGACCTTGTCATTAATTGGAGTAGACCGGTTCGAATTTACTATTTAGTGGAGAGTTTTTATGCTGTCTAGCATGATCTGTAGTCTTGTGAATATATATATATATACATAAGAATGTTTGCATATCCTTTACAGGACATCTCTGTCAACATCGGCATTTTTCAGCTGATTGTTGATTTCTTGGCAAGATTACGCTCAGTAGTTTGCCATTGCTTTCTGAGCGGCCGGCTCACATACCCCGTAAGTTACCGACGCCATTCGAACCACTGCCGATTCTCACCGTCGTCACGTTACTTACGAGAGTATACGAGATTACGGAGAAAAGTCGCTAACCTCTAGGCCAGGAAGCCGGCGAATATATATATATATATATATATATATATATATATATCTATAAATCCTGTCTTTTGCAGGTAGACAATTAGTAAATGAACATAAAATAGCTATTGAAGCCACAACACGTGGTTTTACAGAAGAATGCTGAAAAGAGAGAGCCAAAATAAGTATATATGTTCTGAAATAGCCAATCAATAACTTCCAACAGCAGTGAGAAAGGGTGCTGAAATGCTGAATTGAACCTATAACATTGTATGTATGTAAAACATGAATAATAAGCAAACATGCTGAGAAACATTTAACGGCACTAAAAATGTCTCCAAGGAAAAGGTAAGAAACAACATGAACAGAGAGAAAAACAAGTGAGGCAGTCTTTAGGAAACCATGAAATGGACAAAGAAACTTAACACAGATGGTCAAGATTGTTTAGCACATGTTGAGGAGAAATAAACATGAAAACTTAGTGACAACTGACACAATTTTCAAAGAAAAGTGCAAGGGAAGTGAAAAGAGACAAATGACTTGGCCACATGGCATAATCAAGATAGCAGATCCAAACTGGTGATTATGTGAGATGACGGATCATGGTCTCGTACGCTTATTGGCATGGCACACAATGATGAAGACAATATCACAAACAGATATGACGCCACATTAGGAAAAGTGGGGGGGGAAAAAAACAAACTGGAAACAATTGAAAATTAAAAGAGATTAAGAAATACAGTAAGAAAAGAGAAAGATAGCAAGGACGATAGTAGGAAAAGAGATTGAGGAAGACAGTAAAGAAAGATTCTTGACAGCATTTCACCATGGCATGGAAAAATATTAGCACATTATTTTCTTTTACTCGTGAACTCAAACGTAATCCATACACATGCCACTACTTCTAGTGCACGGGACTATTTTTACATGTGGATGAGCTTTCCCTATTACCGGTGTCCCTCACCATCAGGCGAATCCACTGACTTCAGAGGTACTTGTAATTTACATCCCCAAGTCAAGGACGAGAAGTCAACATTTCAGACCAACTGACCAGTGTAGGAGTTAAACCCGCTACCTCAGCATCAGCACACCGGGTGTTTAATAATGAGCGCTCTTATACATTTGGCCATGCTGACCTCCACCTATTCTGTGGATATGCCCCATACATTTCCTGTTATCTTTTCCTGATGGTTTTCATGAGTGCTCTTATAGCAACAACAGATTTCATGAGTGCTCTTATAGCAACAACAGATGTCATGAGTGCTCTTATAGCAACAACAGATTTCATGAGTGATCTTATAGCAACAACTGATTTCATGAGTGCTCTTATAGCAACAACAGATTTCATGAGTGCTCTTATAGCAACAACAGATTTCATGAGTGCTCTTATAGCAACAACAGATTTCATGAGTGCTCTTATAGCAACAACAGATTTCATGAGTGCTCTTATAGCAACAACAGATTTCATGAGTGCTCTTATAGCAACAACTGATTTCATGAGTGCTCTTATAGCAACAACAGATTTCATGAGTGCTCTTATAGCAACAACTTATTTCATGAGTGCTCTTATAGCAACAACTGATTTCATGAGTGCTCTTATAGCAACAACAGATTTCATGAGTGCTCTTATAGCAACAACTGATTTCATGAGTGCTCTTATAGCAACAACAGATTTTATGAGGGCTCTTACAAGCAACAACAGATTTTATGAGTGCTCTTATAGCAACAACAGGTTTCATGAGTGCTCTTATAGCAACAACAGATTTCATGAGTGCTTTTATAGCAACAACAGATTTCAATAATGCAGAATTCACACAGTAATTTGGATTGTCTACAATGGTAATTTTATAAACTGACCATCTAGTCTCTTATTGCTCTAGTTTATGTTGTACGATTTCTGAAGTATATACCTGACAAGATACAGTGAAATATGCCAGGCAATAAATCATGTAATCATGTACTGTTTACGTCTTTGTTATTCATGTTTACTACAGGAAAACATGTCCAAAGTCCTTACCATGAAACATATTTTCGCTGGCAAGAATGTGTGTTGTTCTTTCATTCAGCACACAAAAATATATAGAATATCATGAACAATTTCTTTGCAGTTACTGCACTAATGCTAGCCTAAGAAAGTTATGACTTATGGATTTTACATTTGTACCGAAAAATTTTAATTTTGGACAGTCTTTTAATAGTAAATGTATTAACTTTGGTAACATATTCTTATATTTGAACTCAGCACCCATGATCAATTATGTATGAAGAACTAGAAGAATGCCAAGTAAATTGCAATTATATAAATAAACACACATAGTATTATTTGACGCTCACAGAATTATATCAATCATGTGCTTCTTCATTGTATATTTTGGATTTTTATGCCAACGTTTCTTGTAAATACGTCATTACAAATAATTAACTTTACTTGTAGAGTACTCTCTGACCCAGTGACTAAAGCTTTTGTGCAATGGCGGTGATGTCATCATTTTGGTTGTGTTTATTCAGAAGTTCGTGTTGAGTAAGACCACAGTCTGCTCTTGCAATAGATAGGTGCTGAAGATGGAGGCAGCCAGCCAGGAGGCGCACCACAGAAATCAGGCTGCCACGCAACTACGCGTAATGAAATATGTCGACTACTGCTATATGTTTTGGTGCTCGTCCTATGCCTCGTAAGGGTCTAACCACAGCTACTTGAGGTCCTCAGATGTCCTGTGGAGCCAGGAGGTCTGACAATAGAGCGTCTGGCAGTAGCACACAAAGACTTAAAATAATGCACTGGGATGCAGAGGGTGTCAACAAGAAAAGAATAGAACTAGAAAACATCTTGGCCCAAGAAAATGTAAGCGTATGTTGATTGCAAGAAACACATCTCAACGAAAATATAGCCTTCAGAATCAGAGGCTACCAATGTTTCCGATATGACCGAAACGACAGGCGAAAGGGTGGGATACTGACCCTTGTCAAAAATAAATCCCTGCTTCCCAAATTGAAGTTTACATGGAAGGGGCTGAGTATCAGGCGCTTAAAATTAAGACAGACAATACAGATCTTCACCTGATCAATTACTACTGTCCAAATGACCACCCACAGGCACTGGATACACTATCATTAAAAGTCCCCCAAAAATTAAAATTAACATTTTGACCATAGAGACTACTGCATTGTTAGTGTTGCCGAAGAGAGCAACAGTTAGATTCAAATTATACAAATAATTGATGTTTAACATTCGGTATACATATGAAAATTAAATAAATATAATTAAGCAATGAGTTTTAATAAAGAATGTAAACAAACGGTAGAGTGTAGATACATTGTAAGTTGCAACAACAATACATAAAAAATGATAACATAAAATATTTAAAAAGCTGGACATTTTAAAGGTTTTTAGCTTTGCCTGCCCGACGGAGGACATTAGGCTAAAAAGGAGGACATGTCCTCTCTTTGCCGGACTTCTGGAAACCCTACCTTTAGTAAAACATACTGACCAATAAAAAGATGTCAATTGAAATGAGAAAAAGAGTACTGAGGTGCTACATAGAGCCTGTACTTTTGTATGTGAAGCTTGGACAATGAGCAGTCAAGCTGAAAAACAGCTGATGTCTGTGGAAATGTGGTTTCTGAGGAGAATGCAAAAAATACCATGGACAGACAGAAAACCCAGTGACCAAGTACTATAAGAAACAAATGAAAATCGTAAATTGATTACAGAAATTAGACATAGGCAGTCAAACTTTTTTGGACATGTCATGAGAAGAAATAAATTGGTGAATTCGGTAACAACCGGCAAGAACAAGGGGAAGACAGAAGTAAATACTTGGATAGCTGGTGTCAAGGTCTCACATCCGAGGTTGTGACGCGTTGTCTGTACCAACGCCAGACAACATAACAACACGCAACCCTGAGTGATGTTAAACACTGCAGAGGGAATGAGGCGTCTTCGACGACGCCCGTATAAGCAGCCAAGCACAGCAATTGAGCGACGCTTATATGACCGCTGGCCAGCAGTACACTCCGTGAACTTGCAGGGGTCACACCAGCTGACTTGAGCGCCGTGTAGCGTGTAGAACGCCAAGGCTGGCAGACGGGCTTAGGTGTTTGAATGGACAGGTCGCATGAGTCTGCAAGTGAGGTTTGAATCTGCATTGAGAGCTAGCCTGTACGACAGTGTGGTCCACGACTCTGGTGATCGAGCAAAATGGCAAATCATGACCATTCACGCTTACCAGCATGGCACATGATGGATGGATATTCCTGGGAAGAGTGGAAGAGGACGGCCAAAGAGAAAATGATGGGTGTATCGGACGCGGGACATCTTGCTTATGATCGAGAAGTTTTCCGGAAGATTGGTAATGCCATAATGGCGAGCGTGGTACTGCAAGCAAAGGACATTACAATTCAATTACATGCTACTGAATGAAAGAATTCCAGTCTTACATGTGAGAAGCTGTTTCATATTGTTCAATGTTATTTCGAAGTGACTATTCGCAATAGAATTGCGAAGAGAAAAATTATATTCGCAGTAGTTGAGTTGAGTTAAGAACCGACATCACTGCACTCAGGACATTCCCATATGTGCTCAGTCCTCTCGTTCAACAGCCAGCAAAGAGTCATACTACTAATCTTTCCCACCGCTATCTGATTAAAAGTTCTCCTGGTCTTCGCTCTCAGTTTTGAGATTCTTCCAGAACCCTTACCGATCCCCTGAAATCTCATTCTTTCCACATATGGGTTCTCAATCTGTTTCTCCATCTTCTCCACCTGGTCCCACAAGCGCACGACCACCTCCCCCTTGTCCACAGGCAAGATACCACCAAGAGGTGCATTCCCTGCTAGTCTATCAGTCTGTTCATTCTCCCGTACACCCACATGGCCAGGGCAAAATATCCATACAACTCTCACAATCTGTGACCTCTGAAGCGACGAGAGCCATTCCACATGAAACATTCCTTTCTCCACCTTGCTAAGCATATTCTTTTAATCCATAATGAACACGTGTGTTGCAGTAGTCTCCTCTAGCCACCGGAATGCTGCTGTTACTGCCTCCACCTCCATTCTCATGCTGGAGGTCGTAGTCTCATATGCCAGGCTCTCCTTTTTCAAGACTCGCCCATTAGCCTTTGCAATAAAGCTCCAGCCACTACGTCTATTTCTCACGACTGACCCATCGGTGTAGATGACTATGTCACCTTGATGTGTGTTGCTCTGGATTAGCTGTTGCACTTCAAACTCAATACGGCCCGCTGCCCATTCTCCGCTCTCACGACCCAGTGTTATTACATTGTGCCAGTCCGTCATGTCATCCGGAACTTCAACCCACTCTCTTTCATGATTGATGGTCTCTAGATCACACACCTGACTTATAGAAAGTTCTGCATGTGCCATCCAGGACCTGCCTCATCTTAGTCTATGACCCTTTACCATATCCATTGCTGCATGCAGAGTATCCCTGTCTGCAGCAACTCTCAGGTACCATGTGGCCTGAAGGACCCTATGTCTATCCGTCATTGAAGGTAGCGCCAGGATATGCCTCATGCAGATAATTGGTGTGTCCTTTGTGCACCCCAGGATTAACCGCATGGCAGCATTCTGTATGCACTCCAACCTTTCAAGCTGGCTTTTTGATATTGTCAGCAGCCCCAAACCATACTCAATGACAGAAATTATTAACTGCTGAAATAGCCTGTACAACATCCTATGATCTACCCTGGTTGCTGCCATAGCTCTCAATGCATTAAGTCCCCTACCAGCCTTCACCACCAAATCCTCCACATGATCCTTAAAAGACAAACACCTGTCAAAGGTGATACCCAAGTACTTCAGTTTACTCTCTTGACTAAGAGGACATCCATTCAACATAATACCTGGGACGTCTGCCTTGACGATCCGGTTATCCAGGGAGTACCACACAACCAATGCCTTGTCTGGGTTTAAAATGGCCCCTGCGTCCCTGCACCACTCCGTCACCTTGCTTACAGCCACCTGTACGTCTTTCACCAAAATGGCCGTCTGTACGCCAGTACATCATCTGCAAATGTCAAGATTCTACCCACATCTGGTGTCTCAATAGCTGCGATTTTGCTGGTGTAGATATTAAAGAGCACTGGGGACAAGGCAGATCTCTGCGGCAACCCAGGTGTAATAGTACAGGGGTCAGAAGTCCAGGTACCCATGCGCAGTGCAACCGTACGCTCATAAAGGACTGCCGCAACCCATCTAACAAGGCTAGGGCAGACCTCCATGTCCAACAGTGTATATATCAACCGATCATGCCTGACCCTGTTATACGCATCCTCCAGGTCAAGAGCTACCGCCACTGTCTCCTGTTTATCCTGGAAGCCCTAGTAGAAATCAAATGCAAAAGATGGAGCATTGGCCCAGGTGTCCTTTCCAGGCCGGTAGCTCCCGGGTCCTTGGGGAAGCAGATTCCGACTTTCCAAATGTTGCTGGAGCCTGCGTGATACTATCTTTTCGAGGACTTTGCTATACCTGTTTTGCAGGGTTATGATTCGGTATCCATTAAGTCTGGAGTGGTCCTTACCTGGCTTTGGGAGTGGGACCAGGTAGCTATACAGCCAATCGTGGGGTATTTCTGCCGTATTGAGGCTTAGGTTGAAACAAAGAGCCATCTCCTCCAAGTCCCCATAATTTATGTTCCTCATATGGGAGTATCTCACCCCATCTGGACCTGGCGATGTGTCTTTAGCCCGCTTCAGTACCCATTTAATGTTTTCTACTTTAATCTCACAGTCCTCCTTCCTAGTGACCAGTGACAAGGCTTCTCTGACGTTATCTCTAATAGCTCTATCTTGCTGATCCGTCTGTTTTAAAAATCGCGCAAGTAAAGCCTCCCCTGTGTCCTTGTCAGTTGTCATAGGTCGGTTGTTATCATCATAAATGGTATCACGTGTACCAGGCATCCCTTGTCTCTTCATCTACCGGTGCAGCCTCCAGAATTTTCCCAATGTCACATCCCCACCGACTTCATTGATAAACTGTTCCCATTTAATCCTCTTTGCCTCTGCTGCCTGGAGTTTGAAATCCTGCACCTTTACTTTTTATACCTTTCAGCCTCTTCCAATTCTGTGTCAACTGAATTGGTTGCTCTCCGCACCCTCTGCCAATTCCTTATGGCCACCCTCTTTTCCCTCCATGAATTCTCGACCTCTGGTGTCCACCATGGTGGTTGAGTGAAGATTCTTCTTGTTGGTTTAGATCTTCCCTGTGATCTTAGGCGCCCCAAGAGCGATGAGTGGTCGCGATCATAACTGAATGCCCTGCGAGCTCTTATAGCCCTAACTGTGCTGGACTTAGGTATCAGCACAGAACAGCGGAGGTGGTCACTTCCATGGTCTCCAAGGACGCTCCATTTTATATCTGATGCCGCCTCTTGGGATATATATTCGCAGTAGAATCTTTTATATTTGCAGTAGAAGTAGGTCACATGATTATTCCTATGCATGTGGCTATATTATAATTTTTTGTTGACCTATTATCGTTTCCTCAGTAGCGTAGTGGTAACTGTCTCCGCCTGTCACGCGGTAGCTCTAGGTTTGATTCCCCACCAGGGAAGCAATATTATTATTTTTTTTCCATTTTCAGCAGCCAGGCAGCGACGGAGTGATCGAGTGTCGGAATCGACAGATCCAATAGATGTCTTTGTTTAATGTGAATTTTATTGCCAACTGAAATATCGCCCTAAATTAACCACCTTCATACTGGTTCAAACTAAAATTGACTAGTGAGCAGACGCTTTCACTGTACAGGGAAAAAAGATCTGGAGACATTACACATCCCTGTCTCATACCTCTTTTAATAGGGGGATCACCAAATCACCAAATGTTTGGTAATAATGAGAGATTTTATTATCAAACGTTTGGTAATAATTCTGTACATTATTCCCAAACGGCTGGTCACGTGACGTTTACTACCGCCGTCTGCTTGTCTTTTGTTTTCAAACTTTTTGAACTTCAACTACATACATGAGTTTATTCCATAAAACTTTAATGTTCATGTCTCAGTTAATGCCTAGATACATTACTTACTTCTTAACGTTGAATTTGCGTACGCGTGAGATGGAAGTAAGCCTGTAGATGACACTGCAACATTTGTTTTTATGAAGTGAGGGTTCACATGTGACAAAGTTCACACAGGGTTACATTTATATATCACGTGAAATAGCTAATCCTAATTGTTTGTTGAGTACTCTTCTGTTTTAGGACATTGCAGTCAACACCAGCATTTTTCAGCTGCTGTTGCTGTTGCGGCAAGTTTTATGTTCAGTAGTTTGCCATTGCTTTCTGAGCGACTGGCGCACATACGTCAGTAAGTAACCAGCGCGACGTGATCCGCTGCCAATCTCACCCAGGTATTTACCTCTCGGTCTTCCCCTTGGTTTGTTCCCTTCGATCTTACCAGTTGTCACCAAGTTCTCCAATTCATTTCTTCTCATAACATGCCCAAAAAATTGTGATTGTCAACGTCTAATGTCTCTAATCAGTTTACGATCTTCATTTGTTTCTTGAAGGACTTGTTCATTGGTCTTTCTGGCTGTCCATGGTATTCTTTGCATTTTCCTCAGAAACCACATTTCTACAGTGATCAGATGTTTTTCAGCTTGACTGCTCATTTTCCAAGCTTCACATCCACACACAAGTACAGGTTCTATGTAGCACCTCAACTCTTTTTCTGGTTTTAATTGATATCGTTTTATTGGTCAGTATGATTTTCATCTTGCTAAAGGCTACTTTTGCCATGGCGATTCTTGTTCAAGCTTCGAGTTTCTCAATTCTATATTGTAGTTCATAATGTTATATTTTGTTTATTAAACATTTTTTTTTTTTAAATTGCCGAGACGAACCCAAGTCTCCACCGCAACAGGCCTAAACACTACACCACCGAGGACACAATAACATTTCCACAACGAAGTGACTATTCATACCCCGACTATGAATAAATTATCCCTTTATTCATAGTGGAACTTTCCCGGCTGGTCGTGTGATTTGTCAAGTCATGTGACTTAACGTATGTGACGTCATCGGGACATGTGAGTGGCTATATTATACATTTTTGTTGATTCCAAATCGTATCATCAGTAGCATAGTGGTAAGTGTCTCCGCCTGGTACGTGGGTTCCCGAGGTTCGATTCCCAGCCGGACACTATTTTTTTTATTTATTCTTCAGCAATTAATTGGGTGAAAGCGACTTTTTAATAAACAAATATTAGGAACTAAAGAAGTAAACAGGCACAGTGCAGAATGTGGCTTAGATATTAACATCCAAAAAACAATGATAATTAGCAGTGAAAATGAAAGGTCATCAACATCACAGTAAATGGGCAGATACTAGAACAAGTAATGTAGACAATGATACAAGTGGGAGGATAACATCAAGAGATGGACTAGCATCAGCCTGACAGAATGTACAGTCAGGGTGAGAGACAGACAGTGTTGGAGATCCATTGCAGCCAACCTTCATTGCGGAGACTGGCATATGATTGATTGATTGAATGTCTTTCAACACATCTTTCTCATATCTCTGTCTCTCACACTATCTTCGTTATCTATCTCTCTCCTCTCTCTTTTCAATCTACTTCACATATACCAGGTTTTCCTGCAATTTATATGCGTAGCATTTCCTTGTTTATTTGTTAATTCATGAGGCCAGTCAGTCAAAAGCTTGGTGTTTAAATTGCCTATTCATGTCTCTTGCTAGCCAAAAATATTAAATACCCTGAACGTACACAACCTACATCCAATACTGGATCGCGTAGGACACTTTTAGCTACACCACCTCAAACTCAAGCCAGACGACATACTGCCGCCACATCAAGTACCAATAGGCCAGAAGAGAGCAGACCACTCATAACCACGGCACCTGATATCCAAGCCAGATGGAACATTTCCACCAAATCCGTACAATATGCCCTCTTTCACATAGGAGGGTGATAATTATAAAGATATGTTCCCTCTTCTCCACAGCAAGGATCAATCCAGTAGTAACAACAACGTGCCACCACAGCCTCCTGTTAGCCACGAATCAGAGCCTGTCGTTGGAAGTCGTTACACACCCGTGAGAAATCAACAGTATCCATTCCATTGTAACCCAGAGTTGTTATACCTCACACGCAGGCATTTATGATGTCGCTGTACCAAGGACCAACACAGCCTGGTATTTACTAGCAATTCAGCACAAAGCAACACCGGATCGCGGTACAAGAAAGAGCCTCTCCTAGAAAGTTTATGCGCATACTTGGTTATTGATTTATATAGCAACGTATTAGATTGTACGTGGCTGTAAACATTGACTCGTATTGAAGTCACAGAGATTGACACTTAGATATCTTTTATAATACTTTTTATCGCGTTAATACTCTGAGTGAGGGGGTCTTCACTCCCTGCTTTAAACAGAGACATTGACTTGTATAGTCATTTATTGATTCTTTTGGATAACAGTTGGTACTTAGCTTGTGAAATAGTTTTTTCAGGTTAATTATTTCTTGTATGTTCTTTAATTCGTTTTGTTCCTTGTTTGCATTATATTCGTTTGTCTAATTAGTTATATCGTTATAATATTGTCATTTACTTATCAATTTGTATTACTGATATTTTGTAAGTTAATGTAATTGTGATTTTTTTATGATCTTGTATTTTTGCTTAACTTTGACTAATTTACAATTTCTTCATGGATGAAATGTCTGAGAAGTGGCAACACTGGCTCAATAAGTCAGGAATACACCTTGGACACTTAAACATTTGCAGCTTATTTAACAAGCTACCAGAGTTTTCTATTCTTAATCAAAATTTTCATTTATTCGGCCTTAGTGAAAGTAGGCTTAATGATAAAATTTCAGATGAGGACATCTCTATTAAAGGGTACAAAGTTTTTAGAAGGGATCCCTGTAGGAAACAAGAGACAGGCATAGTAACCTATGTTTCTAATTTACTAAATGCTCACCGTAGGCTAGACTTTGAAACTTGCGAAATAGAATGTATTTGGTTAGAGCTAAAACTTCAAAACCGCACACCCCTGATAATTGGCTACCTCTATCGAAATCCCAGTGCAGGACATGTCTGGTACGAAAACTTCACTACCATGATGGATGTGGTTTTCGCTTCTGGGAAGGAAATTATACTACTCGGAGACTTTAACATTGACACCAACAAATCCAACATAATATGGGGAAATATAATTGCATCATACAATTTCCAACAATTAGTACAACAAGCTACTAGAGTAACAAAGTCATCTTCACGTCATAGATCACATTTATGTAACTTGCTCAGACAACATCATAGAATGCACCGTACCCAATTGTGCAATGAGCGATCACTACCCAATATGCTGCATGTGGTCTAAAAAAGGAATTAAAACTCCTAAACATAAACACATAAGTGTAAAATATAGAAATTACACAAATTTCAACCAAAACGCATTTTTACAGGACTTGCTCAGTTCACCTCTAGACAATGTTTATCAGCTTCCTGACCCGGATGATGCTCTTGAATTCTGGATGAAAACCGTTATTGATGTTTTTGATACACATGTGCCAGTCAAGGAAGTTCGAGTAAAACACCACGTCAAGCCACCTTGGATCACCCAGGAAATACTTGAAATTATGAGAGACAGAGATAAAGCACATAAAAAGCGGGATCTCAGTGCATACCATACTCTTAGAAACAAAGTTCAATATAACATACGACAGGAAAAGAAAAATTACTTTAAGAACTTAGTACTGGATAAAACAAATAGTAAGGATATATGGAAGGCAATTAACACCTTGACAAACAAGTATAACTTCCGAAATTCTTTACCATCAAATCATATTACATGCGACCAATTCAGTAATTTTTTTTCAAACTGACATAGACCAGTTGAAGGCTTCAATACCTAATTCTCCTTGCAACTTATCTTTATTGTCATCGTTTTGCGAGAATAGATGCTTCCGTGATATTCTTTCCGACATACCGCTAATGACAATCACTGAAGTATTCACTTACCTCAGTAACCTAAAAAAACACAACCTCATCTGGAATCAGCAACCGGATTCTCCATTGTGCTGCGCCAGTGATCTGTACATCACTAACCTATGTATATAATCAGTGTCCCACCAAAGGCCACTTTCCATCAGCTCTCAAAATCGCTAAAATGTACCCTCTTCTTAAATCTGGTTCATTGGACAATGGTCTCCCGAACAATTACAGACCTATTTCCTTACTATCATCACTATCTAAGCCACTAGAAAAACACATCCATAAAGTAACATTACAGTATTTAGTTCGCAACAAGCTTATTGTTGACAGCCAATCAGGATTTTGACCAAAATATTCTTGCCATACGGCCCTAACAAACATGATAGAAAATTGGTACCAGAACATAAACAACAACAGTCTATGTGGAACTATGTTTATTGATTTCAAGAAAGCATTTGATATGATAGACCATGTTATTTTAATATAAAAACTTGAAACAATGAAAATTGGCCCTAATGTAGTCACTCTAATATCATCTTTTCTATCAAACAGAAAGCAAGTAGTACCTCATAATAAATCTCTGTCTCAAACCACTACCTTCAATATTGGAGTACCACAAGGCTCTATTCTTGGCCCTCTATTATTTGCCATATATATTAATGATCTACCTTTGCATCTTTCGTCGTCCTGCGATCTATTTGCAGATGACTGTACAGTGTACACAAACGCTGAAAACTGTATTTTACTGGAGTCGTCTTTACAACAAGAATTAAATAATGTAGTTAGGTGGAGCTATTCAAACCGTATGCAAATTAACATCACTAAAACAAAAGCAATGTTATTAACAACCAGACAAAGACTTCAAACTCTAAGCTCACACACATCACTTCAACTTCACATCGATAACATGCCAGTAGAAAGTGTAATTGAGCACAAAACATTAGGCCTAATCATTGATAGAAACCTAACCTTTAATTCCCACGTTCAAGCGCTCATTAAACAAACAGCGAAAAAAGTCTACCAACTCGCCAAAATTAAAAACTTCCTTGATGAGGACACAAGGAAACTATTCTATACTTCTCATATACAGACACACTTTGAATACTGCTCCACAATCTGGGACGGTTGTTCTAATTCAAACACCAAGCGACTTTACTTCACTCCAGAAACAGGCCATGAGACTAATTTATAGCAAACATTTATCTGACAATCCTAGCCTGTATAAACGCCTTCAGTTACTACCATTCCGCAAACGCCTGCTTTTCAATAAAGCTAAACTAATTCACAAAATCCTGCATCGGAATGCCCCAAATTACCTTTGGCCATTGTTTAAATATAATGCTAGACACAGTAAACGTTTAAATATACTACAGCATTCCGAAGCCTAGGATTGACTTATACAAAACAAGCTTAACGTACTCTGCAGCTCAGCTGTGGAGCAATCTTCCACAAGAAATTAAAGACATCACCAATCCCTATTCATATAATCGCAAATTATTCGAACACTATCTCAATATGGATTATCTTCCCCCTTAATAATAGAGATAATAATAATAATAACAAAACCCTAGTATAACAGCCAGTCCCCTTTTTGTAGGCCAGTATATTCCACATGGCTAATAACAAGTGTCAGACCATTATCTAATATTACTGTGTCGTGTAGTTTTGATGTTCGCATTTTGCCCATACCTTTATAATGCATATCTTTTATATTGTTGCTGTTCTTTGTTAGCCTTGAATGATGTGTGAATGAAATAATGTATGAAAGAGAGTGATAGAAGGGCAGAATGTTAGACGGGCCTGCGTGCCCAATTCTTAACCCTTTGAAAATAAAGTTTGTTCGTTCGTTCGTTCTCTGAGGCGACGCATATTCTTGTCTAAATAGTAGGTCGGTAACGTAAACAAAGATGGATGCCTGTAAACAGTAAGTTTACAGAAACGCAAGTTACCAATTCTTGAATTCGCCTGGGGACACAATTTGTATGGGGATACCAATCTGGAAAATAATTCTTGATATTTAAACAGCTATACTTCAACTATGTATAAAGTATCCGTTTATTCATACTTCAGCTATGTATAAAGTATCCGTTTATTCATACTTCAGCTATGTATAAATTCTCCCTTTCCACAAACATTAATAATGTAGTCAAACCTAGGTCATGTGACTACACGTGACCGCGAATAATCACGTAACCAGCCATTTGGGAATAATGAGAGATTTTATTACCAAACGTTTGGTGCATCCGTGAATAATCATGTGACCAGCCGTTTGGGAATAATGAGAGATTTTATTACCAAACATTTGGTAATAATCACTTCATTTAATAGGCTGGTATTGACCTACTTCATTATCAATTCTAATGGCAGTTTGTTGTTTCCAATATATGGTTGTTGTTTTTTTTTACATTTGTATTTACACATGGATGCCTGGTAACAGAACGTAATGTAAAACTAAAACGAGAACCAAGCCTCCGTGGCCTAATGTATAAGGCATCGGCCTCCTAAGCAGGGGATTGCGGGTTCGAGTCCCTTCGGAGGTGATTTCTTTTCTGCCCGTGTGTTGCCGAGGCCCATACGGGGTAGCAAAGAATAGTAACACTGTTGCCTACCATGCATGTAAGAGGCGACTAAGGAGGATATGGTTCCATCGCCCTGCCACTGAGTGAGTGCGTGACACTGTGAGCTGTGAGTTTCGCATGGAATGCTTTTACATCTGTCCACGGTTGTGTGTAGCGTGAACTGCATGTTCGGAACGATGGCGGCCGGCTGTTGCTGGATTGACTGGTTTGCCTTTTCGGCTCACGAGTGCATTTTTTAGCAGACTCCTGGGAGTTGCCGCTGGAGCTACAGAGTTCGTGCTTTGTGCGGCGCTTTTGGCGGGTTGTCCTGTGGAAAGAGACCGAAGCCATATGGGATAAAACCCGGGTCAATGAAGTCTTTCTGGTGACTGCCATTTCCATCGATGAACTGTATTTTTCATGGAGGACTTTTGTGTTGGCATTCTGGCGGCGGCATTATGCACAGTGTATCTTTGAGGGTTGTTGGCTTGCCGATACTACTGTCTGTTCCATTGTTCACTTTTGGCAGTGAGGAGCACAAGAACGGAGCAATATGGGTTCCAACCACGACTAACTAACTAAAATGGGATGCCAGAAGAAAGGACAGAAGTAAGAAGATGGGTGATTCATTAACAATTACGGAGAATTCGGCAGAATTAAACTTGCTACAGTGAACATTCCTATTTAAATTAACCACCTTCTTAGACTTCTTACTGGCTCAAAAATAAAATTGACTAGTGTCCAGCGAGCAGACGCTGTGACATGTTTGTTACCTCCCGCAATTCTATTGCAAATATTCAAATAATATTTATCTTTATTCGCAATTCTATTGCGAATATTGCCTCCCATATTATTTTAACCATATAAGATCACTAGTGAAATACATACATACCTAGAACAATCCAAAGACACTGATGAAAATATTTATTTGGAAATAGCGAAGTCAGGTCAACACAGAGGTTCACGTGGTTTTGTTTACACTTGGCCAGGTTGTGGCGTCTTCGGTCGACGACTTGGATTATATTTGGATCGTGCAGCGGTGTTACCAGGTTACAGTTTGATTTTAAAGCCAAACGTAAATAGAAACAAGGCAAATAAAGGTTTGTGTGATTAATAACCATATTTGCCTTCATTAATTATATTTCTAAAATAATAATTCATTAAGACTGGATTTTGAATTTTTTTTTTTTTTTTGAAAATTGGAATTGGAATCATAATTTACAAGTAGAAACCCACATGAACTGTCTCTGATTATGTTAGTCGATGATAGATTATGTTAGATAAGTAACTAGATTATGTTAGATCATCGGTAGATAAAGGTAGACCCATAGCAAATATTGTCGATGGGGTCTGAAGTGTTATGTCTTCACATATTATAGGAGGCCATGACATATATATGAGGTGAGGTGGTCTATTTCCTTCCTTGTCGCCTTTCCTTCCCCGAAAACTCTCAGAAAATTGTCGAGTACCACTTTTTACTTGGCTTGGTTCGACTTCAGAGCCGTACTGGTCGGAAACTATATATCCTGCCTCTAGTTGTGGGTTAACTGATTAATTGCCATGAGATGATTAATCGTCTTAAGCGACACCCCAGTATCTGCCATGAGCTTATATATCGCCAAATGTTGTCATTGCAAAATGTTGTCTCAATTCAAATATCAATACAAGTAGTTTTCCCTAAGCAACCTCCTTTAATTTGATATATAATACAATATATCTGCAACCATATTAACAACTCTTAGATCACATACTTAGACACACAACTGCTTCCATTTCCCGCCATCCATTTATGTTTGGTCCAAACCTATCTTTTGTTTGGCACTGAATCTGTTAAACCCTGGCCACTGTCTTGGCTATATGGCGCAGAAACCTGGACAGTGAACAGGCTATTAGAAAGTCGAATAGTGGCACTGGAGATGTGGATATACAGAAGCCTGGACAATGAGCAGGCTATTAGCAAGTCGAATAGTGGCCATGGAGATGTGGATATACAGAAGCCTGGACAATGAGCAGGATACTAGAAAGTCAAATAGTGGCCCTAGAGATGTGGGTATACAGAAGCCTGGACAATGAACAGGCTACTAGAAAGTCAAATAGTGGCACTGGAGATGTGGATATACAGAAGCCTGGACAATGAACAATTAATTAGAAAGTCGAATAGTGGCCCTGGAGATGGAAACAACAATAATCAAATACAGAGGTTCTTGGAAAACTGAGAAGAAAAGAGAGTTGATGAGAGAAATAACACCAGAGGCAAGTGAACTATTTCGGTCACGTTAAAAGACATAACACTCTTATAAAACCTATACTGGAGCAGAATTATTCACTCCATTTTTTAACATTCATAATTCATCATCATCATCATCCACTTTTGCCATCGAGCGTCGTGTGGATGAATAGTAGATCTTCCAGTGCCCGATGGGGGCGGCACTGGATCATGTCATTCCGTGCGATTTGATGTCGTTAATCCATTTTCTTCTTGCGTGTCCTCTTGCTTTCGTATCAGATCACTTTTGGTGTAACGCCAGTGTTGGTAACAAATTAGTTTACATTCTAGCAGGCTGGTCGAACTATTTGATCTTTTGCTTTTCAATGTATGTGGCACCGGGCGTTGATTCCACTGTCTGTCTGATAACTTGGCAGCACTTCTTAGGCACCTCGTCTCGCAAGCGATTTTGTGTAAGTGTGATTTGAATAATGTCCAAGTTTGACATTGGTAGCGTAAGGTTGGCGTGAATGCGCTATTTTTTATCTGTTGTTATGCGGACATATATATATATATATATATATATATATATATATATATATATATATATATATATATATATATATATATATATTTGATGTTTCAGTATTGGATTGTTCAAAGGTATTTGACTGTGAACAACATATGAAACTTTGGGAAATCATGAGAAAATGGGCTGTCCACCACATGTAGTACAATTCATAAAAATTATACAAAATGGGAGGGACACATTATGAAGTAGGTATATTCTGAGAGCCGGGCTCCCTGGCGAAGAGGTTAACTACTTTCTTCGTAGTCGCGTATATTCACGTGGGTAACGCAGCTGCGTGAGATTCAGTAGCGGATCGCTTCGCGTTGGTTACTTACGGAGGTATTGAGCCGGTCGCCCAGAAAGCATTGGCAAACTACTCAGCGTGATCTTGCCAAGACATCAACAGCAGCTGAAAAATGCTGGTGTTGACTGCAATGTCCTGTAAAGGATATGCGGGAAAAAATTTTTCTGAGAACTTAGATTGAGCCAATCTCCCTGACCCAGGTGTTAACGTCTTTCTCCGTAATCCCGTATATTCCCGCCAGTAACGTAACCTACTGAGCGTAATCTTGCCTAGTACATCAACAGCAGCTGAAAGAAGATGGTGTGGACTGCAACGTTCTGTGAGGGATATGCAAAATAAAAATAAAAAAAGATTGATTTTAGAAATCAGACGTAGTCAATCAATATGTTGTGGACATGTTATGAGGAAAAGTGGACTTGAAAATTTAGTGACAACTGGCACATTTAATCGAAAGAGAGCAAGAGGAAGACAAAGGGATAAATATCTTGATGGTTTGGCAGCATGGCAGGGTTGGGAGAAGATCACAAACCTGATTCGAGACTGGTGACCGTGTTAGATGGTGAACCATGACAGCCCATGCGTACAGGCACTGCACTTGATGATGATGACATTCTAAGATATTTTGTTATTTTCACATTGGTGAGTGTAACATTTCATAGAACACAACAACAACAAACGAATTTCGCCTCCAACGGGACTCGAACACGCAATCTCCGGCTAAGGAGACCGATACCTAATTTATTAGGCCACGTAGGATTTTTTTTTCTTTCGCATATCCCATTTACAGGACATCGCTGTCAACACCAACATTTTACCTCTGTTGTTGATCTTCTTCTTCTTCTTTCGTTCGCTTGAAATACATCTATAACTACAATGTTGTCTCCTGTATGAATCTAACAGTCTTTTTTTAGTTCACTCAGCGGTCCATAGAGTTTATCTTCCACTGTTGTCTCTAGGCCAGAAGGTATGCCTGGGTATGTTGTAGTTTGGGCAGTCTTGGAGTATTGCTCTGCTGTCTGCGGCGCCAAACTACATGTGCACATGGCTGAATCACCAATCTTGAATTTTGTATACATGTGGTTGCGTAATCTGTTGTGCCCTGTTCGAAGGTGCAGAATAATGACTTGTTCTGGTCTGTCCATAACGTGGTAGTCGTCTTGAGCAGGTTTTGGTGGCCTTCTGACTGATTTGATCATTCTTTTCTTTTGGTGGTATGTAATGGGCACATCAGGCTGTTCTTCTTTTGCTCCTTCCTCAGCCAATTGATCAGCTCTGTCGTTTCCGGGTACTCCACAGTGGGATGGTATCCACTGCATGGTGACCTTATGCTGACTGCTAAGTTCAGAAAGTAGTGTCCTTAGTACTGGCAATTTCCCAGACAGGAGCGCCTCGAGTACTGATTTTGCATCTGTCAACAGCACCACAGGTTGTGTACCATGGTTGGTATTTAGTAATTTCTCTGTTGCTATCTTGATTGCCTCAATTTCAGCATCATAGTTATGGCAGTACTTTCCTGTTGGAACTCTGGCCGTGTCCCTAGTATTATTTGGGTATTCTATGTACACTCCCGCTCCTCCATTTCGGACAGCATTTTGTGCTGACCCATCTGTGGAGACTCGGATCCAGCGGTCCTGTGGGTATTCGTCATCAAGGAAGCTGAGAGTGGCTGTTCTGCGCTGTACACTGTTCTGTTCTTCCTTGTCAAATATTCCTCGCACTTTAGTCTGGATTTGTAGTGATAGTCTATGTGCATCTTTCCATGGAGTTCGCTCTGGAATAGTTGTCAGGGGGATACCAACTGTGGGCAGATCGGTGGTTTCTCTGCAGAGTCGTTTCACCTGGTAGATAAAACTACTTCTTTTCAATCGCCCCATAGCTAAGTTTTCAAATCGGTTCTTCATAGGGTGGCCTGGCAAGCTGAGGAACTTTCTGCTTGTATTAGTGTTTTCGTATCTCTGCGCTCTCTCAGTGCTTGGATCCTCCCCATTTTCTCCATTGCTACTATAGGGGTTGATCTCATCCCTCCTGTGGTGACTCTAAGAGCTTGATTCTGCACCCTGTCCAGCTCTTGTAGTGTGGTTTTTGATGCTGAACACCACGCAGTTGACCCGTATTCCTGGTGTGGTTGAATGCTCTGTTGATAAACTTTGCTAAGTATTTTCCCACTGGCTCGCCATGTGGTTCCGCTTAGCTTTCTCAGGATGGCTATTTTCCTTCTGGCTTTTGCTACTGCTTTTTTAATATGTTTTCTCCCTGCTACCGAATCTCGCGCATCTGCGTTACCCCACATGGATATACGGGATTACGGAAAATGTCAATAACTTCTTCGCCAGGGAGACTGGCCACGAAGGATTGCTATTTGAAAATAAGTGAAAAAAATTCACACTTTTTTTGTCTGCTCCGTTTCCATATTCTTAGCATAATTGAAAAAGAAAAAAAGAAAAAAACTGTACAGTGAAAATATTTTCAGAAATATAGAAGACATGAAAGGAATTATCATTGAGGGAAGAAACATAAATAATATTAGATGTGCAGATGATACAATATTGATTGCAGATAATGAGCAGGATCTGCAACATTTAGTAGATGCGATTGTTGCACACATTGAAACAACTAGGGTTAAAATTGAATTGTAAGAAGACACAGATTATGGTCGTCACTAAGACGAAGGAAATAACACTATGCAATATACGAGAAAATGGGAATGTTCTTAAACAAGTGAATCAGTACAATTATCTCGGAACAGTCATAATATCTTATAGGAGATGCCTTGAAGAGATTAGAACAATAATTTCCATGGTGAAGGAAGCCTTTTGCAAGATGAAAAATATCATCATCATCATCATCATCATCATTATCATCATCATCATCATCAAGTGCCCTGCTAGCTGGCATAGGCGTTCATGGCTCTCCACAGATCTGGTCTGTGGTGTTCTGGATCAACTCTGCTGATGATATTCCTCCATGCTACCGTCTCAATCTATCCAGCATCATTTCTCTTTGTCTGCCTCTGCCTCTCTTCCACTTCGATTTTTCCAGTTGTCACGATGTTCGCCAATGCCTCTCTTCTCATCACATGACCAACGAAAGCTGTTTGTCTCTTTCTTATTGTTGTATATAGTGCTCTAGTTTCATTAGCCACTTTCAGGCAATCGTTGTTAGTTACTCTGGTACTCTAGTTACAGGAGTAGATATATTTTTCACTTCTACTGAAATATGCCTTTCGTGATCAGGATGGTGGTATATACATTCACTCACGCTCAGATGGCGGCCTCTACAATGCTCAGAGATTGAAGGCCAAGACCAAAATTAGGAGGGTACTGATCAGAGAGTTGCTTTTTGCAGATGATGCTGCAGTTATGACCCACTCTGAGAAAAAATTGCAATGTCTACTATCTGTATTCTCCAATGCTTATTCTGAATTTGGTTTAACAATTAGCAAAATGAAGACACAGATTATGTCACAAGGTGCACATGGGGTACCATCAATCTTTATTGACGACACGGAACTAGAGATGGTAGACCATTTTACATATCTAGGATCAGTGGTAAATAGCAAATTATCCCTAGATCAGGAAATCAACATCCGGATTGGTAAGGCAGCAACAACAATGAACAGGTTAAGAAAAAGAGTCTAGGAGAACAGGAAGCTTACTGCCAAAACAAAAGTCCTTGTCTATCAAGTCTGTGTCCTTAGTACTCGTCTTTATGGCAGTGAAACCTGAACAACTTACTCACACCAAGAGAAACGTTTAAACAGCTTTTATATGCGGTGTCTACGAAGAATTCTTGGTATTAAGTGGCAAGACAAAATCACAAATACTGAAGTATTGGAAAGATCAGGTTATGTGACAGTTTATTCCATGCTCAGTCTTCTTAGACTTAGATGGATAGGACATCTTAGGAGGATGGATGATGGTAGAATACAAAAGGACATCTTTTTTGGTGAATTACAGATGGGTAAGAGATCTCAGTGTTGACCTCTAGTACGATACAAAGATGTGTGTAAGCGGGACATGATTGATACAGGCATTGATAATGCACACTGGGAGCAAGTCGCCGCTGAACGTGTTGCATGGAGGGCAAACATCAAAAATGGAATAAAGACAAAAGAGAAAATTATTGCAGATAAGTCACACACCGAGCGTGTGAGACGTAAGATGGTGCATGATGGTGGAAATGAAAACGTGTTCACATGCATCCACTGTGAACGAACATTTACAGCGCGAATTGGCCTTTTCAGTCACATTTGCTACCGCCATGGGTAAAAGTTATTATGCCTTTTTAAAGCACATACTATCGTCTGTCAAGACGGCAAGGTGCCAATGAATCAGCGGTACGGCAGGGCATTGGTTTCCCCTTGAGTTTCTTGTACTTATTTTCTTTTTCTTCTATGCGCCTTCTGTATTCCTTGCATTTGAGTTAGTGTATCCTCTTTATCTTCTTCTTCTTCTTCTTCTTCTTCTTCTTCTTCTTCTTCTTCTTCTTCTTCTTCTTCTGCGTTCATCCAGTTTTTTTTTTTTCCGGATGTGATTGCGCTGTGCCTGTTTACAGCAAAGCTGCGTTCTTGCGCCGTTAGGCCGACACATCCGACTTCTGCGGGCATTTGTTGACCGGGTTAACCATCCCGGGGGTTTCTTAGGACGTTTTATTCTCACTGTTGTGGTGTTATCCCCCATCCCAGCTGGCCCATATAGAATAGCCAAAGGCAACCTGGTCTGCCCTCAAGGGAAGGCAGGGGCAGACCATGGGCATTCCCCGCCATCCAAGGAGGCTTCCATACTTGCAGAGCCAACACATAGCGCTCTGGTACTGGGCTCACCCAAGGAATCGTCACCTCCTGCACATGGCTGCTTAGCCTCACTTCCGTATATTGGGCCTTCCGTTCACCATACGCTGTTCTTCCGGAAACCAGAAGAATGCAGTCTGCAGATGACATCCACACAGTGAGCTTTCGATTCGGACTTTCCACATAATGGATTTGCTATCCAAGCAATATTCCATTTTATGCCTCTGGGTCGCTTTTGTAACCGACATACCTGTGGTATGAAGTGTGGTAGTCTGAATACTTCTTCATGCACCTTTAAATGTCAACCTGTATGTAGTTAAAGTAAGCTGCGGTCAACTTGAGCTTGTTGATATCTCCATAGAGCTTGTCCTCAAATGAAGCAGGTGTGGGCCAAAATATCTTTCTCTGCTCTGCATATGTTGGGCAATCCTGCAGCAAAAGTTTTGCTGTCATTTTTCCAATTCGACAATTACATTCGTCGGTATCTCCTATCTTTAGTTTATTGAACAAGTGGTATTTCAGCCTGTTATGTCCTGTGCGGAGTCTGAAGATTGCTACTTGTTCTCTTCGGTCGAGTTTGTAATATGCATCATCCTTCTGGTGGCCTGGATGCTCTGATTCCCATTTGGTTCTATAAGTGCTTTTTATCAACCTCTTTGCCTCATTATAGGTTATGTCTATGTCAGGCTGTGGTAGTCGTCCACCCTCTTTTGCCAGTCTGTCAGCCTCTTCATTTCCAGGTATACTGCAATGTGATGGGATCCACTGTATTACAACTTTTTGGGATTTCTGGCATAGACCACGGAGTGCTGCTCTTAGGTCAGTTAGTTCTGTGCTGTTATTGCTCTCCAGTATTGAGACAGCTGACTTTGCATCTGTGAAGATAGCTATTTGCTTCTCTTTATTTTCCTCCATCAAGAGCATTTCTGCTGCAGTTTTCAGAGCCTCTACCTCCGCTTTGAAGTTACTTGAAAATTTTCCAGTTGCCACTGAATGTGTTTTTTTTGCACTCCATTTTTTAATTTAGGAGAATTCCTCCTCCTCCATTCTCTATTGAATTTTTGGCTGATCCATCTGTATATGCATGGGTCCAATTGCTGCTTGGGTAATGTTCTTTTATGTAGTTTAGGGTTATTTCTCTTCTTTCGGTTTCATGCTGAGTGTTCTTTTTCTCAATACCAGGAATGTTTTCTATCATCTCAGGCAGTTCTGCTGTCTCCAAGCTGGGAACTTGTGTGCATTGTAAATGGGTTTGACTGTTGATATGTTAAGTATAGGATCTGCCCTAATCTTTCGTTTTGCAGTTTCTACAAAGTTGCTACGCTTCAGTCTTCCCTTTCCAAAACCATTAAAACTTTTATACATAGGGTGGCCTGTCAATCTTCTAAATTTTTCTGCTTGTTGCTGGGCTCTGCTATCTCTTCTATCCTGCATTGGTTGTAAACAAGTGATCTTTTCTAGTTCATTAATAGGCGTTGTCTTCAGGCTTCCAGTTATGATTCCCATTCCTTGATTTTGGACTCTACTTATTTTGTTAAAGTTTGACTTAGCTGCTGTTGCCCAAGCTGCAATGCCATATTCCAGTACTGGCCTCACCCGTCCAGTATATAACTTCTTGAGAACTTTCTCATCTGCTCCCCACGTTGTACCAGAAAGCTTTTTCATGATTGCCATTCTTTGCCTTGCTCTTGTTCGATTTTTCTCAACCTGTGTCTTCCATGTCAGGCGACGATCAAAGGTGACTCCTAGATAGTTTGGATTTTCTTCATGGCGCAATATTTTTCCATACAATACCAGCTTAGGTTGCTGAGGTTTATTTGAGAGGGAGAACACTGTGCATGTTGTTTTCTCCTCACTTATCTTCACAAGCCATGATTTTGACCAGTCCTCTAGCGCTAATAGGGCTTGCTGTATTTTGCTGTTAGCTGTACTAATATATTCTTCAGATGTCCATATGGCTAGGTCATCTGCGAAGGATGACGTGTGTATTCTGGCTGGAAAATTTTCCGTGATGTCATTTATATATGCTAGGAATAATGTTGGTGAAAGAACTCCTCCTTGGGGGATACCTTGCTCCAACAGCATCATTTTGCTGGTTTGTCCTTGTACTTTTGTCCTGGCAGTTCTGTTCTCAAGGTAGTGGCTGATCCATTTGTACATTTTCCCACAAACATGCATTTTGTGCAGTTTTACTTTCAGTCCTTCCTTCCATACTTTATCAAATGCTTTTTCTAAATCTATCCAGACCGCTAGTGTGTGCTTTTTTCTCTTGGAAGGCATCCTCTATTTCCTGAGCTATATAGGTTATTTGATCTTCAGTGGATCTGTACTTTCTGAATCCTGCTTAGTGTGGTGTTAAGAGTTGGTTTTCTTCCAGATGCCATGTTAGCCTGCCATTGATAATGCGTTCCATTAATTTTCCTACACAGCTAAGTAGACTGATAGGTCGATAGCCATTTGGTTCTTCCAGGTCTTTTCCTTTCTTTGGGACTGGTATTAGTATAGCTTCCTTCCATGCCTGTGGGACTATTCCCCTCTTCCAGCTGTAATTTAGGACTGCTAGTAGTTTCTTTTTTGCCTTAGTGCCTAGTCCTATTAGCATTTCATTTGTGATTCCATCCTTTCCTGGTGATTTCTTCTTTTTTAGGGTATTCATTGCCTGTTCCATTTCTTCCATTGTTAGATTTGCCATCATATATTCTGCTGCTGTCTCTGTATTACTATGATGTATCTGTTTATCTTTGATTGCTTTCTTCTGTTCGGTTGTAATATCAATGTGGTTTGCACTGGCATAGTGTTCCATTAGTGCATTTGCAGCCTTTTTTCCTGTAAGCAAGGCATTTCCTTGTTTAATTGTTATTTGTTTGTTTCTAGGTCCTTCATTGTTCATGGCTTTCACTAGTTTCCATAGTTTGTTTCCATCCCTGTCAAAATTCAGGTTTTCTGTTTTTTCCCTCCAACAATCTCTTGTTGTTTGATTTACTGTTCTTTTATATTTTGCTGAGATGGCTTTGAGAGAGATGTTCGCTTCAGTTGTTTGTTCTCTCTCTGCGGTCTTCCTGGCATCTTCAACTTTGTCCTCCAAAATTTGTAGTTCTTCAGTCCAGTATGGTTTGTAATTTTTCCTCGCTCCTCTTGGAATAGACTCAGTGGCCTGCCTGTATTATTGCTCTGTTTAGACTTTCCACCATTTGCTTCATGTTGCCATATCGTGTATTTATGTTTTCACAATATTTGTCTGTTAGTATGGCAAATCTGTCCCAATCTGCTCGTTTGTAATTCCAGCGGGGCAAAGGCTTTTGCTCCTGTGGAACATACTCCATATTCATTACAAGCTTGATTGGTCTGTGGTCACTACCTGCTAATTGGTCAAGCACATGGCGATCGATTTTGTGGAGGATGTCTCCTGTGCAGAAAGCTAAGTCTGGAGTAGAAGTGGTAATCCATCTTCTGGAGTAGAAGCTCGGTGTGTCATCCGCTTTGTTGAGTAGATGGAGATTTGAGTCTATTTCCCAGTCCTCCACTTCATCTCCTCTTTTGTCAGTATCTGGGTATCCCCATCTTTCTGAACGGCTATTAAAGTCTCCGACAATAATGCAAGTTTGTGTCAGTTATTTTCATGTTTGAGAGTGTAAGATCCTTATCTGCCGGGCTATACAGATTGTAAATTCTTATTTTCACGTCCTTTATCATTATATCAACACCTATAATTTCCGTTTGGTTGTCAGAGATCACAGATACTTCGCTGCAAGGTATTGTATTTCGTGTAAGTATTAGAACTCCTCCTTTGTGTCCTTCGCGGTCGAAACGTGTGGCCTGATATCCTCTGGCTGAGAATTTGCGATTGGCGTTGAGGTGTGTCTCTTGAATGCATGCCACATCTATTCTATCTTTATGAAGACGCTGTGTTAGGGAGACTTTCGTGCTATAAACTCCTTCGGCATTCAACTGTAGTATGTTGAGTGTCCGGGGTGTTTGGTCCATAGCTCTTAACCTACTCCTCTGTGCCTTGACTCCACAGCACAGGGGAAGGTGACAACCAGTAGTCATGGGTGGACCCACTCGAGGCAGGGGGCCCGGCACTATCACCACCTGATGGGACTTCGCGGAATTAGCACCATAACGATTAATTTTAATTTGTGACATCATGAATTAAGTTACGTTGCACTGCTTTGTCAAGCCTGTGGCTCAGTACATCCGATTTCGACAAGCATTTGTTTGGGGTGTTTTCCCTAGCCTTTGACTGTCCCCAGTCCACCTACAAGGCAGCAGGTTTGTGTGTCACTTGGTCTGGTCCCTCTCCCTTGACCTGTCCGACATGGGTGACCCTACCAGTAGCTGTGCTACCGTCGGCATAGCTCTTGGGGTCATTGGAATACACAAGCCCCTCTACCTCGTCAAGGTGGACACACGGCAGAGGGGATCCTCTTCATCTCTGCGATTTCTTCATCGGTAAATATTGGCAGTATCGGGGCTTCCTCTCTGCCCTCGTCAGGGTGCTCATCTCGGTTTTCTTCGGATGTCTGGCGAGATATTGACCTCCCTTTTAGTGTTTCAGGCGTCGTGGTTGGGCTGTGGCTTTCGCTTGCGATTCAGACTCGGTTTCTTGGTTTTCATCTTGCTGTTTCTCTGTGATTTCTTGTATGGCTTTTGTTGGTTTGTTTTGGAAATGTTCTTTTCCAGCTGTTTGCAGCTCTCGCTCTGATTTAATGGTTTGTAGGATTGCTTCGTTCTCCTTCTTTATCAATGCCATATGTTCCGCTTGACAACCCATCTGACTGTTTTTGAGTCGGTGTTTCCAACTCTGGTGTCTTTCTCCTCCTTCTCAGCTGGTTGCCCTTGTCTGTGATGGGTTGTCGTCGACGTTCCTCGTGGTGGCTGCAGTAGTAACTGTAGTTTAAGGTTCTTTGTTGCAGCTCACATGAAGGTTCTCTCCGCCCGTCTTCTTTACGGCTGTGTCGGCTCCCACGCTGCCCAGCTGCTCATGTAAATTATGAGTGTTAAGTCTGCAATAAATAAAAAACGATTTCACCTCCGACGGGACTCGAACCCGCAATCCCCGGCTTAGGAGGCCGATGCCTTATCCATTAGGCCACGGAGGCTTGGTATCCAAATCTCGCATAGTCAAGTCCTGGATATCGTTGGTAATACTGATACCGTTAGTGTGCCACTGATACGCTCCGCTGGTTTGAAGATATGGGTGTTCGGGTTCCCGTTCAACTGTCGGTCTGTCGACGTGTTTATACTTGGGGCACTATGGTGTTTCTATTCTGCTTGTGGAAATAAAGCTGTGTGATTCGATTCCTGAGTTCTATCTAAGCGTTTCCGGCTTGGTGTTGATTCCTATGATTCATTTGACTCGGCTTAAAAGGAAAGAAACACGAATTGTTGATGGCGATATTACTACGAATATCAATATGATGTGTTACTGTGTACAACTCAACAACCACAACATGCATAATAACTTAATAACACACAAAAACCGTGCCAGGTTGGTTACGGTAATCTACTATCTAGGTATTCTAGTCATGGTTTTCAAACTGGGTATTTACTCATGAGATCACCACAGATACATTGGCCTTGAAAAGCCGAATCTAACGGTACCTCAATGATGCTTGTATCTCAATTTTAAGTCGTGTTATTCAATTAATTTGAGTGTCGTGACGTTTGACAAGACAAAATTTTCTCAGGAATCCGCTGATTTTGGGGCGGCCTAGTCAAAGTGAGAGCTCAAATTATCAAACTTTAGCATTATTCGACTATACCTATTTTGTTTTTTAAATGAACATCTTAGCAACCACACACCACTGCGATCGGGGTTTCGAGGTCTAACTTTTAAAAATATGTGTGGTGACCTAATTAACAATTAAAAATGACCGCCTATTAATTATTATTCATTAATTAGCCTGCGTCTTCTTAATTTTAGTTAGCTTTAAAACATCGCAACATATATATATATATATCATATATATATATATATATATATATATATATATATATATATATATATATATATATATATATATATATATATATATATATATATATATTATACGGAATTATGTTACAGACCTTATGGTCTCTTTGCTGTGTCAATATGTCGTGTGGTTACCTAATTAGCAATTAAAAATGGCCACCGATTATTATTGCAGTGATAAATAGTTGCTATGGGGTTCGCTTAAAATAAAATTACTAAATTTGCATAAGTGTCAACAGATGAAAATGTACTAACAGTTCTTTGCTGTTAATAATCTTTATTAATACTATATAACTGATTTCTACTTCTAACTATGATCACAACATATATGCAAGTTGACATCAGCTGCAATGAAATAGACGATTCTGACAAGAACATGGAAAGAAAGAGAGAGAAAAAATAATTTATATAAAATGCTGTAAAATAACATGAAGTTATAAATTATTAATTGTGTATTTCAGATTTCTGTAAGTCCTTTTCAGTTTGCATCCAACTAGACAGGAAGTGCAGACAAGAAAATCCGGCTGCTGTGGAGGTGGAAGTAGAGGCGTTGATTTTCGAGAATTCTTTAGAGGGTGATGCTATAATTGTGAAGAAAGATTCTGGTGCTTTTGCTTTGACCACAAGTAGTCTGACTATGGAAATCATGGCAGTAAGTAAAGCAATAACATGGCTCGAGACATAGACAAGTGATGACTGTGAATCTACAACCATGGTCAGGATGCGTGAACAGCAAATTAAAAGAGGTGTGGCCAAACAAGAACACTATGCAGGAAACCAAAGAAGATTAATAAACCGAGCACTTATGGACTGAATGGTTGAATGTGCAATGAGAATGAACTGTCGACTAACTAACTAATTCCGAACTTTAATTCTGAAGAGTAATGAAAAGGAAATTAAAGATACTGTATATGCATTAAAATCATTTGTTTTACACATGTGTTTTACGGTATAATAAATAGATTTTATAACTATAAAGATAAACTCAACTCACCGTAGAAACATGTTCATAATTAGAGAAATACTACCTCTGTTGGCGACTGACCTGCCTTGGAATTCAAGTTCCCTTCTGTCTTCACGGCAACTACATTACCTATACAGACATGTAATCAACTACATTACCTATACATACATATAATCAGCGATCGCATCAGATAGTTCAGCAAGATAACATAAGCTTATCATTATCATCATTTGTAATCAAATCATAACCCAAGTCATGACCCACTCTGCCTACAAGATTCGGATGTTGGGATTCTCTTCTTGTAGTTGCTTCGTGATTTGTTCGTCTGACAGCTCCACTTGAATGCGCTTGACAGCCCATCTGACTGTTTTTGTGTCGGTGTTTCCGACTCTGGTGTCTTTCTCCTCCTTCTCAGCCGGTTGGCTCTTGTCTGTGATGGGTTGTCGTCGACGTTCCTCGTGGTGGCTGCAGTAGTAACTGTAGTTTCAGGTTCTTTGGTGCAGCTGACATGAAAGTTCTCTCCGCCCGTCTTCTTTACGGCTGTGTCGGCTCCCAAGCTGCCCAGCTGCTCATGTAAATTATGAGTGTTAAGTCTGCAATAAATAAAAAACGATTTCACCTCCGACGGGACTCGAACCCGCAATCCCCGGCTTAGGAGGCCGATGCCTTATCCATTAGGCCACGGAGGCTTGGTATCCAAATCTCGCATAGTCAAGTCCTGGATATCGTTGGTAATACTGATACCGTTAGTGTGCCACTGATACGCTCCGCTGGTTTGAAGATATGGGTGTTCGGGTCCCGTACAACTGTCGGTCTGTCGACGTGTTTATACTTGGGGCACTATGGTGTTTCTATTCTGCTTGTGGAAATAGAGCCGTGTTAGGCCACGGAGGCTTGGTATCCAAATCTCGCATAGTCAAGTCCTGGATATCGTTGGTAATACTGATACCGTTAGTGTGCTACTGATACGCTCCGCTGGTTTGAAGATATGGGTGTTCGGGTCCCGTACAACTGTCGGTCTGTCGACGTGTTTATACTTGGGGCACTATGGTGTTTCTATTCTGCTTGTGGAAATAGAGCTGTGTGATTCGATTCCTGAGTTCTATCTAAGCGTTTCCGGCTTGGTGTTGATTCCTATGATTCATTTGACTCGGCTTAAAAGGAAAGAAACACGAATTGTTGATGGCGATATTACTACGAATATCAATATGATGTGTTACTGTGTACAACTCAACAACCACAACATGCATAATAACTTAATAACACACAAAAACCGTGCCAGGTTGGTTACGGTAATCTACTATCTAGGTATTCTAGTCATGGTTTTCAAACTGGGTATTTACTCATGAGATCACCACAGATACATTGGCCTTGAAAACCCGAATCTAACGGTACCTCAATGATGCTTGTATCTCAATTTTAAGTCGTGTTATTCAATTAATTTGAGTGTCGTGACGTTTGACAAAAATTTTCTCAGGAATCCGCTGATTTTGGGGCGGCCTAGTCAAAGTGAGAGCTCAAATTATCAAACTTTAGCATTATTCGACTATACCTATTTTGTTTTTAAATGAACATCTTAGCAAGCACACACCACTGCGATCGGGGTTTCGAGGCATAACTTAAACTTCTAACGGCTCATGCCATCTATTTTTTTTTTTAAATATGTGTGGTGACCTAATTAACAATTAAAAATGACCGCCTATTGATTATTATTCATTAATTAGCCTGCGTCTTCTTAATTTTAGTTAGCTTTAAAACATCGCAACATATATATATATATATATATCATATATATATATATATCATATATATATATATATATATATATATATATATATATATATATATATATATATATATATATATATATATATTATACGGAATTATGTTACAGACCTTATGGTCTCTTTGCTGTGTCAATATGACGTGTGGTTACCTAATTAGCAATTAAAAATGGCCACCGATTATTATTGCAGTGATAAATAGTTGCTATGAGGTTCGCTTAAAATAAAATTACTAAATTTGCATAAGTGTCAACAGATGAAAATGTACTAACAGTTCTTTGCTGTTAATAATCTTTATTAATACTATATAACTGATTTCTACTTCTAACTATGATCACAACATATATGCAAGTTGACATCAGCTGCAATGAAATAGACGATTCTGACAAGAACATGGAAAGAAAGAGAGAGAAAAATTTTTTTTATAAAATGCTATAAAATAACATGAAGTTATAAATTATTAATTGTGTATTTCAGATTTCTGTAAGTCCTTTTCAGTTTGCATCCAACTAGACAGGAAGTGCAGACAAGAAAATCCGGCTGCTGTGAAGGTGGAAGTAGAGGCGTTGATTTTCGAGAATTCTTTAGAGGGTGATGCTATTGTGAAGAAAGATTCTGGTGCTTTTGCTTTGACCACAAGTAGCCTGACTATGGAAATCATGGCAGTAAGTAAAGCAATAACATGGCTCGAGACATAGACAAGTGATGACTGTGAATCTACAACCATGGTCAGGATGCGTGAACAGCAAATTAAAAGAGGTGTGGCCAAACAAGAACACTATGCAGGAAACCAAAGAAGATTAATAAACCGAGCACTTATGGACTGAATGGTTGAATGTGCAATGAGAATGAACTGTCGACTAACTAACTAATTCTGAACTTTAATTCTGAAGAGCAATGAAAAGGAAATTAAAGATACTGTATATGCATTAAAATCATTTGTTTTACACATGTGTTTTACGGTATAATAAATAGATTTTATAACTATAAAGATAAACTCAACTCACCGTAGAAACATGTTTATAATTAGAGAAATACTACCTCTGTTGGCGACTGACCTGCCTTGGAATTCAAGTTCCCTTCTGTCTTCACGGCAACTACATTACCTATACAGACATGTAATCAACTACATTACCTATACATACATTTAATCAGCGAACGCATCAGATAGTTCAGCAAGATAGCATAAGCTTATCATTATCATCATTTGTAATCAAATCATAACCCAAGTCATGACCCACTCTGCCTACAAGATTCGGATGTTGGGATTCTCTTCTTGTAGCTGCTTCGTGATTTGTTCGTCTGACAGCTCCACTTGAATGCGCTTAACAACCCATCTGACTGTTTTTGTGTCGGTGTTTCCGACTCTGGTGTCTTTCTCCTCCTTCTCAGCCGGTTGGCTCTTGTCTGTGATGGGTTGTCGTCGACGTTCCTCGTGGTGGCTGCAGTAGTAACTGTAGTTTCAGGTTCTTTGTTGCAGCTGACATGAAAGTTCTCTCCGCCCGTCTTCTTTACGGCTGTGTCGGCTCCCAAGCTGCCCAGCTGCTCATGTAAATTATGAGTGTTAAGTCTGCAATAAATAAAAAAAGATTCCACCTCCGACGGGACTCGAACCCGCAATCCCCGGCTTAGGAGGCCGATGCCTTATCCATTAGGCCACGGAGGCTTGGTATCCAAATCTCGCATAGTCAAGTCCTGGATATCGTTGGTAATACTGATACCGTTAGTGTGCCACTGATACGCTCCGCTGGTTTGAAGATATGGGTGTTCGGGTCCCGTACAACTGTCGGTCTGTCGACGTGTTTATACTTGGGGCACTATGGTGTTTCTATTCTGCTTGTGGAAATAGAGCTGTGTGATTCGATTCCTGAGTTCTATCTAAGCGTTTCCGGCTTGGTGTTGATTCCTATGATTCATTTGACTCGGCTTAAAAGGAAAGAAACACGAATTGTTGATGGCGATATTACTACGAATAATCGAATATCAATATGATGTGTTACTGTGTACAACTCAACAACCATAACATGCATAATAACTTAATAACACACAAAAACCGTGCCAGGTTGGTTACGGTAATCTACTATCTAGATATTCTAGTCATGGTTTTCAAATTGGGTATTTACTCATGAGATCACCACAGATAGATTCGCCTTCAAAACCCGAATCTAACGGTACCTCAATGATGCTTGTGTCTCAATTTTAAGTCATGTTATTCAATTAATTTGAGTGACGTGACGTAAGGAGGCAAAAGAAACATGGCTTGAGAAAAATTGCAGAGAAATTGAAAAACAACACAACAGTAACAATGCGAAACTAATGCACAAAAGAATTCAGGAGCTTACTAATCAAAGAACACGTACATCAGCAGGCTGCCTAAAGACAAAAGATGGAAGAGTCATAATAGAAAAAGATCAGATCTTACATGAATGGTCAGATTATGTGAAAAACCTTTATGACGATAACAGAGACGAACAGTATGATGTCCAAAATAATAATGAAGGACCAGCAATTTTAAAGATGGAGGTTCAGAATGCGCTTAACCATATGAAATCTGGCAAGACCCCCGGTTCAGACAGCATCACAACAGAAATGATTAATGCTTTAGAAGAATATGGAATAGATAAAGTTACCAGTCTGCTTAATACAATATATGATACTGGAAATATACCTCAGGAGTTGTGTAATTCTGTATTTATTGCAATCCCAAAGAAATCAGGAGCCTTGGAATGTCACGTGATCAACATCGAACAATTAGTATAATGAGTCACATCACGAAGATTTTGCTAAGAATTATCATGCAAAGAGTTAGGAGGAAAATACAACCTGAAATAGGAGAAGAACAATGTGGGTTTGTGGAAGGCAAGGGTGCAGTAAATGCTGTGTATATACTGAGAAACATAATCGAACGTTCTATAGAAGTAAACAAAGATCTACACCTTTGCTTTATTGACTACACAAAGGCTTTTGATAAAGTGAGACATGTCAACATGATAAGGATGCTTGAAGATCTACAAATTGATGGAAAAGATCTTAGACTTGTAAAAAACATATATTGGAAACAACAAGCTGCCATAAGAGTTGATAATGAAGTAAGCCAATATCAGCCTATTAAAAGGGGTGTGAGACAGGGATGTGTAATGTCTCCAGATCTGTTTTCCCTGTACAGTGAAAGTATTTTCAGAAATATTGAAGATATGGAAGGAATCAACATTGGGGGACGATGCATCAATAACATTAGATATGCAGATGATACAGTCTTGATTGCAGACAATGAACAGGACCTGCAAAATTTAGTAGATGCGATTGTTACACACAGTGAACAACTAGAGTTAGAATTAAATTGTAAAAAGACACAGATTATGGTCTTCACTAGGAAGGACGAAATACCACAATGTAATATACAAGTAAATGGGAATATTCTTCAACAAGTGAGTAGGTACAATTATCTCGGAACAGTAATAACATCTGATGGGAGATGCCTTGAAGAGATTAGAACAAGAATCGCCATGGCAAAAGTAGCCTTTAGCAAGATGAAAAACATATTGACCAATAAAAAGATGTCAATTGAAACGAGAAAAAGAGTGTTGAGATGCTACATTGAACCTGTACTTTTATATGGATGTGAAGCGTGGACAATGAGCAGTCAGGCTGAAAAACATCTGATGGCTGTAGAGATGTGGTTTCTGAGGAAAATGCAAAGAATACCATGGGCAGCCAGAAAGACCAATGAACAAGTCCTTCAAGAAACAAATGAAGATCGTAAATTGATTAGAGAAATTAGACGTAGACAGTCAAAATTTTTTGGGCATGTTATGAGAAAAATGGATTGGAGAATTTGGTGACAACTGGTAAGATCGAGGGGAACAGACCAAGGGGAAGACCTAGAAGCAAGTACCTGGATGGCTTGGCCTTGTGGCATGGTCGAGACAGAAACACGGAGCTGATCCACGACTCTGGTGATCGAGTGAGATGGCAGAACATGACCGCCCACGCTTACCGGCATGGCACATGATGGATGGATGGACTTTTGACAAAAATTTTCTCAGGAATCCGCTGATTTTGGGGCGGCCTAGTCAAAGTGAGAGCCCAAATTATCAAAATTTAGCATTATTCGACTATACCTATTTTGTTTTTAAACGAACATCTTAGCAACCACACACCACTGCGATCGGGGTTTCTAGGCCTAACTTAAACTACTAACTGATCATGCCATCTATTTAAAAAAAAAAATATGTGTGGTGACCTAATTAACAATTAAAATTGACCGCCTATTAATTATTATTTATTAATTAGCCTGCGTCTTCTTAATTTTAGTTAGCTTTAAAACATCGCAACATATATACATAATATATATATATATATATATATATATATATATATATATATATATATATATATATATATATATATATATATATATATGTGTGTGTGTGTGTGTGTGTGTGTGTGTGTGTGTGTGTTATTATACGGAATTATGTTACAGACCTTATGTTATGGTCTCTTTGCTGTGTCAATATGACGTGTGGTTACCTAGTTAGCAATTAAAAATGGCCACCGATTATTATTGCAGTGATAAATAGTTGCTATGAGGTTCGCTTAAAATAAAATTACTAAATTTGAATAAGTGTCAACAGATGAAAATGTACTCACAGTTCTTTGCTGTTAATAATCTTTATCTATATCTATAAAACAGAGTGTATGTGACTTTGTTTGTTTGTTTGTATTGGATGGGTTCGATAACGGTACATCCGATTGAGATGAAATTTTCTACACGTCTTCCTTTCATTCCTGTGCAACCGACTATAATAGTTTCATAGTGTAAAATCTTCTAATTATTTAATAACATTTATTTTTTCATTTTTCATTATATAAGTTCTATATAGCAGGGGGACATCACTCTAGAAAAGTTATTTCAAGGGGCATAACTTTTAATAACATTTCTATATACTTTATAGTCATATTGTTGGACTTACTTGCACTATTGTTAAACTCTTTGTCTATAGTTATTTTCAGGCATATGAGTTATAATAAATAATGATATAATCTTTAAGGCATTTTCAAAGTTTGCATAAAAATAATGCATAATGCATAACATTGTAACCCATCTTTTTCTGCTTAAAGAACTTATCAACTGTCATGTCGGTGATTAAAAACAGTTTTCATTAAAAATAATGAATGGTGTGTGGAAGGACATTCTTTTAAGTTACTGTGCGCCAGGAGCTGGGCGAAACCACGCCGGGTCAGATAGATAGACAGACAGACAGATAGTCGGGAACGGAAGCTTATTTGACTACTTATATGAATTAAATGACATGCTCCCCACCAGGGACTGGGTGAAGCCGGGCCGGGTCAGACAGACAGATAGACAGACAGTCGGGAACGGGAGAGCTTATATGACTACGTATATGAATTAAATGAGATGCTCCCCACCAGGGACTGTGTGAAGCCGGGCCGGGTCAGACAGACAGACAAACAGACAGATAGACAGACAGACAGATAGTCGGGAACGGGAGAGGTTATATGACTACGTATATGAATTAAATGAGATGCTCCCCACCAGGGACTGGGTGAAGCCGGGCCGGGTCAGACAGACAGACAGATAGACAGACAGACAGATAGTCGGGAACGGGAGAGCTTATATGACTACGTATATGAATTAAATGAGATGCTCCCCACCAGGGACTGGGTGAAGCCGGGTCGGGTCAGCCAGACAGACAGACAAACAAGCAGACAGACAGACTGATAGATAGATAGATCCCCTGCAGCGCCTGGGCAAAGCCGGGCCGGGTCAGCTAGTTAATATTATGTAACTGATTTCTGCTTACTTCTAACTATGATCACAACATATATGCAAGTTGACATCCATCCATCATGTGCCATGCCGGTAAGCGTGGGCGGTCATGTTCTGCCATCTCACTCGATCACCAGAGTCGTGGATCAGCTCCGTGTTTCTGTCTCGACCATGCCACAAGGCCAAGCCATCCAGGTACTTGCTTCTAGGTCTTCCCCTTGGTCTGTTCCCCTCGATCTTACCAGTTGTCACCAAATTCTCCAATCCAATTCTTCTCATAACATGCCCAAAAAAAGTTGACATCAGCTGCAATGAAATAGACGATTCTAACAAGAACATGGAAAGAAAGAGAGAGAAACAAATTTTTTATAAAATGCTGTAAAATAACATGAAGTTATAAATTATTAATTGTGTATTTCAGATTTCTGTAAGTCCTTTTCAGTTCGCATCCAACTAGACAGGAAATGCAGACAAGAAAATCCGGCTGCTGTGGAGACCGAAGTAGAGTCATTGATTTTCGACAATTCTTTAGATGGTGATGCTGTAATTGTGAAGAAAGATTCTGGTGCTTTTGCTTTGACCACAAGTAGCCTGACTATGGAAATCATGGCAGTAAGTAAAGCAATAACATGACTCGAGACACAGACAAGTGATGACTGTGGATCTACAACCATGGTCAGGATGCGTGAACAGCAAATTAAGAGGTGTGGCCAAACAAGAACATTATGCAGGAAGCCAAAGAAGATTAATAAACCGAGTACTTATGGACTGAATGGTTGAATGTGCAATGAGGATGAACTGCCGACTAATTAATTGTGAACTTTAAATCTGAGGAGAAATGAAAAAGAAATTAAAGATATTGTATATGTATTAAAAAATCATTTGTTTTACACAATTCATTTGTTTTACAGTACAATAAATAGATCTCATAACTATAAAGATAAACTCAACTCACCGAGAAACATGTCCATAATTAGAGAAATACTACCCCTGTTGGCGACTGACCTGTCTTGGAATTCAAGTTCTCTTCTATCTTCACGGCAACTACATTACCTATACAGAAATGTAATTAGTGATCGCATCAGATAGTTCAGCAAGATAGCATAAGCTTATCATCATTTGCAATCACATTCTGACAAGAATCTGACAAGAAAGGGAGAAAAAAAAAGGATTACTAAATAGGAATAAAATGCTGTAAAATAACATGAAGAAGTTATAAATTATTGATTGTGAACTTTAAATCTGAGGAGAAAAGAAAACAGAAATTACAGATACAGTAGTAAGTCTTTATCAACATGGATAAGGCATCAGATATGGCCTTATCATAAGGCATCGGCATCCTAGACCTTAACGTACCCGGGAATTGCGGGTTGGAGTCGGGTCGGAGGGGGGTTTCATTTTAGTTTGTAGACGTAACATTGATAGTTTAACAGTCAATCAATCAGGTGCCTGCTCCGTGGCGATGAGGTTACGGACGCAATTCGTAATCGCGCATACTCGCGTTCGAAACAGCTGTGTGAGATTTGGCAGCTGTCACGAAGTGAATGTTGACTAAGTGACAGATAGAGTGGCTATGGTTGTGTCTAGGGTATGTCCTTGTAACAATATGAGGTTGAACAACAGATTAACCAAGATGCATCACACCCAAACACCAGTCAGTGAACAAGCGTTAATTTGCGCACATAATACTCCTTTAATGATGAATTAACACAGACACATGTAACATATAAATCCAGGAACAGAATTCTCTAAGAATATATCTCCATCCCAATGGAACACGTCGAATAGCACTGCCTCTCAAGGCTACTAAAATATCGTTCCACACTACAGGTATACTAGCCTCTCTCTAGGCCCGACTCAAAGTAACCCACTATGGGTCTCGAATTCCACTCACTATCCCTGGAACCCACAGTGCGGAGTTATCTTCAGAACTCCGTCACAATTCTTCACTTTCTCAGACCACGACCTTCTCCTGGTCCGGTCTAGACTCAACTCCCTCTCAGCTCGGAGTTCAAACATTAACTGCCCCCCGTCAGTCTTTGTCCCTCTCTTCTCAACAATTCCATCCCCCACAATGCCTCACACACAACACACAACCTCACTGCTCCAACTGTCTGCCCCTTCTTGCAGCCCCTCTCCCTTACCGTTTATCTCCTTATATTCTCTTTCCGGTGAATGCCCTTTCACCTCTTGAACTGTTTATATTGTACGGCCACTCACCTTAATGCCACTGAACACAGGCATGTGACACTACCCCACCCTCAAAAGAAAACATCGTTTTCAAATGTTGGGCGACTAATACTTATCAAATATGTGACCCAGACACATTGCCTGGGTAGTCGTAAGTATAAATCCAACTTACTCTAGCTACCACATTACATAATACATCAAATACTCATAGTAAACTCCCATAATCCCCACACATAAATACAAACAACTTTCTATCTTTTGTATCAATGCATGAACTAATACATCACATAATAATAATAATAATAATAATAATAATAATAATACATCATAGAAAAGCATTATACTTATGTACCCACAGGTCTCTTACTACTTCACGACCACACAATACTATTTGTGTACCGACCCTATATCAGGTGGTTCTGTTCTTGCATTAACCCACCTCTGATTCCTGTCGATGCTGTGTCTACCTTTCATGTACCCATCACTCATGGTACCTCTACAATTACAACATCTGTTTGTTATCCCTAGCCCTGGGTCAGTAATGTCGCGACAACTCTTTTGACCTGACTCAACTTTCCTATCTGTATATTGCACCGTTACACTTGAGTCTCTGTTTAGTCTGAACTCTTTATTCAATCTTGGCCCATATATCTGGCACCTTTCTTTCTGCTGCATACGCCTTATGCCTATGTGCCCTGCACATGCACTATCCTGAGCTGTTCTAGTATATCGGTCTCTATGTGTTAACGGTAATACTACTTGCCCACATGCAGTTCCGCCATCTGAAAAGTGGCGAGTGAGAACATTGTTCTTCCTCTCGAAGCACCATCTACCTTTCTTTGACTGCCTATGTTCTACTCTCCTACACCCATGTGAACATTTGTTCAGAGTAGTATCTTGTCTCTGGGAGCCACTAGCACTATATTTGGGATCCATTCTCATCTGCTCAGCTGTACTATCCTTGTCCTGAGTTCCTGTGTCTACTTCAAGTGCCTCTTCTACCTCAGCTATACTCTCTAATTTAGGTTCTATTGTGGTAACTACCTCATTACTGCTTACACTATATTTTTGGTCCCAATAAACTACTTCCTCTTCTGTACACTCTTTAACTCCTATAACATTTCCTATGATGAGATCTGCCACTGGTGAGTCTAAAACACATGCTGTCACTCTTCCTGTTATGTATGGTGTTTTTACTGTTATCACGGCTATTGGGTAGAATTCTACTGTCCCATTAAATGTTATGGATCTAATCTTTTTCCCTGTATAATCCGAGGGTTGCACTAAACTCTTTCTCACCCCGATGGACGTACATCCGGAATCCCTAATTGTTAACGCTGGCCTATCATTAACAAACCCATGATGCATCTTCAGACTTCCTCCTTCATGCACTGCTGATCCTGCTTTAACTGTGTGACCACATATTAAGACTGGCTGACTGTCTTTTTCAAAAAGAGGTTTGCACCCACTACAATCTTCATTGTTCAGCGTCTCAATTACTTGTGCTGCATTTGAGTGCTCTGTTTCTCTCATCCTACATTGATGACTGACATGCCCGTTCCTTCCACATTTGAAACAAGTGATCTCCCTTTTACTGTTGTTCGTTGGTCCATCTGATGGTTGTGCATCACACTCTGCTGCCCTGTGTCTCCAGCTCCCACAATTCCAACATCCGGCATAATTTGGACGTCTCTGGAAGTTCCCTCTTCTATATGGGTACCGTCCTACTCTACCAACATTGTTTCCTCGGAAACCATTATCTTGAAGTTCTTGTTGCTCACCTTTCTGTGCTGAATCCACACTTTTCGCCCTTGGTCTAATGACTGGATTCTGGTCCTGTTTAGTGTACGCTGCACAGACTATTTCCTCACTCATTAGTTTCCCAATAGAACTGTTAGGATGTGCAGTCATATAGTTTTGCCCTAACTGAGACATTGTGTCTATGTCCTTTGGCTTCCGTTCCTCAAAGAACGCCACTAAATTAGAATTGCATGCAGATACTACCTTGTCTCTTAACATTAGATCTACTAATTTATTAAAATCTTTCCCTACTTCTGCAAGCTCCATCCATTTGTTAAATGTATTCTTTACATGTGTTAACAAAGTCTGTGAAATCTTGATTTGTCTCTGGCACTAACTGTCTAAACTTTGTTCCTATATCCATGTTCAGTTAGTTGGAACTTTAGTCAGCAAACGTTGACGTAAGATAGTGTAGTTGTTCCTTTCTTCTACAGGTAAATTGAACATGGTGTCTAGTGCCTTGCCCGTAAGAAGCTCTCCTAGTCTAATAGCATACTGTTCTTCGGGGATGCCTAACACTTTCGCACTTGCTTGAAATCTGTCCAAATAAGATTCAAGGTTGTCTCGGTCCGTAAAGTATGGCAGTTTTAATCTCTGTGACGACTGCGACGTTCTTCTGCTTTCCTCACTTTGACCTTTCGAAGATAGTTCTAGTTTTCTTAACTCGATTTCAGCTAGTTTTACTTGTGTCTCTTCCTGTAGACGCTTGTTTTCTATTTCAGCTAATTTTACTTGTGTCTCTTCCTGTAGACGCTTGTTTTCTATTTCAGCTAATTTTACTTGTGTCGCTTCCTGTAGACGCTTGTTTTCTATTTCAGCTAGTTTTACTTGTGTCGCTTCCTGTAGACGCTTGTTTTCTATTTCAGCTAGTTTTACTTCCTGTAGACTTCTCAGCTAACTTTTCTTCCTGTAGGCGGTTGGCCTCGAGTTCTGCCTGTCTCTGTTCTCTTTCGGCTTGTCTCATGGTCTCTTTCAATCTGTTGTTGTTCTTTTGCTTCGGCATACTCCTGTAACTCTTTACCTTTCAGACCTATTCTTTCACCTGCTTCAATATAATCCATTAAAGTAGGCATCTTGTACTTGTGGACACGTTGCTGTCTGATCAGCCAACTATAAATGTAAAGACTCTGCTGTTAGTCTTTGTGTCACTTCCCTAAGTACACCCGCACTCCCTGTGTACGTAAATCCGTAGTGCTACAATATCACTCTGTACTCACCCAGTCACTCTATAAGCACTAGGTAGTGAGGTGGGAAGTATCACCTATACTCCCTATATCTATGACCAAAAGTTCATGAAGTCCCTGGAAATATTGTTAAACATACATATAAAAACATATACACACAAATGGATGATAACACTAAGTGATGACTATCCAACGCTAGACTTCACAAGCTGAGTACACGGAGACGATGATGACACAGAAATAAACCACAGTAACAACCACAAGCTTGTGTAGAGACACCCACAGTGCGCGTAAAATAAAAATATAAATTGACCAAGACCACTAGACAGCAGAAATGACGAAAGATCACAATAAAAACATATATCCGAACACAACAAATATTATATGTAAATATAACGAAAAGAAAGAGAGAAAGAAAAAGAATATATACTGAAAATATACACAGATCTGACGTCAGACAACTCGGCTCTAGATATTGGTTAAGACTATTTCAATGCCCCTGCACGATACGTCAACTCATTAACGTTTTTCTTACAAAAATATCGTAAGCACCAGAAAGACAAATAAATTATTGTGCTGTATCCCGACTCTCGAGAAACACCCCAACAAATCCCCTACTCTTGACAAACACTGGACCACATACAAGTAACAGCTTAACAACCGAAAACAATATTTATAAGACAATGAGCAGCAAACAGAATGTCCACATCGTTGGCCGATAAATATGTGCCCACTAATCCGTCGCCAAAAGTTCTTTTTATTCAATGTCTACGACGCTAGATTTCAAACCGACTTCTTGTTTTGTTGCGTGGTTATTTGAATTCACGTGGTGATCAAAAGTTCCAACTGTCGACAAAAGTTGAAGATGATAGTGATATCCGTAACGTTATTGTACTTTCTCTGTACGTGGTAATAATCCAAAGTGTTCTTTCGATTTGTTGTTACTCTCGTTGCGGAGATGGCGCTTCGCTGTATCATATATGTTATAGATTCACCAAAAGAAAAGACCAAAATAATGGCAATAAATGTTCAACGCTTTCACTCTGTACCGCCAGTTCTTTTTGGCAACTGTATGCAACTATGTTCGCGGAGATGCCACGTCATCAATCGTTGACAAAATGTTTGCTGATTATAAGGTAATGCACACAAAGGGCTTTTAACAAAGCCGAACATAAAGTCTAGTTTCACACAAAACCAGCTTGTTTATCCAGTTCCACTATGGAACATCTCAGTAACTTTCCACTGTCCACGGCCTTGACCTTGCCGGACACCTCAATTTCTCTTTATCACTCTCAGTGAAAAATTCATCCGTAACACAGTTTTCACACAAACACTTGACAGCCCCAGCCGGCTGCGGTAGGGGTACTGTTACTATCCCCTTCAGTCAACTGTCCGTCAAATCAGCGACTGCCAATTTTTCTCTGTTTTCCAAACATGTACTTCCCCAGTACCTGGACGCTGGTGTACCCACCCGTCCTATTTACTGCGTCGAATAATCTTGACCAGTCAACTTGCAACAACACAGTGCGATTGCCTCCAGCACACACACACACCTGTCAATATCTTTGATTTTCTTCAATCCTTGGTTCAATCCTGTCAAACACACACACTTTAGGACTGACCGCACTTGTTACAAACACTGTTTTGTCCACTCGAATTTACCTGTGCTGTCCTTGACCAAACACCCCTGCTACTCCAATCGACTCTCCCGGTCGATTTGTCCTGCGTTAATTCTTGGCGTCCCCGCCTCGTCTGTTTATGCGTGCTGACCGCCGTTAATTTACCTGTAGTGGACTTGACGTGAACTGACTGCTCGCCTGTGACCTCCGCCGCGCATTTTCCCCGCGCGCTGACAGTTTTTCTTGGATGTGGCGTCTTATACACACCAAAGAGTTGCTGTTAATTTCTTGACGCAGTACTGTCTAAATTGATGGAACTAAGTCACAGATAATAACTCCTCTCTTTCAGCGAAGAGCCCACAGATATCTCAATATTGCACGGTGTTCCTTGACCGAATGCAGCTGTGGTTTGTAATCCTGTCTTCGCCTACTGGCCATTACTGGATTGAACTTGGAAAACCATGTTGTTGCGCTTAATGAACTGATTCGTACTGATGTAAAATACCGAAGTCCAAGATCGGACAGCCCTCAAAAATCTTCTCTGTCACAAAGTGAATGTTGACTAAGTGACAGATAGAGTGGCTATGGTTGTGTCTAGGGTATGTCCTTGTAACAATATGAGGTTGAACAACAGATTAACCAAGATGCATCACACCCAAACACCAGTCAGTGAACAAGCGTTAATTTGCGCACATAATATTCCTTTAATGATGAATTAACACAGACACATGTAACATATAAATCCAGGAACATAATTCTCTAAGAATATATCTCCATCCCAATGGAACACGTCGAATAGCACTGCCTCTCAAGGCTACTAAAATATCGTTCCCACACGACAGGTATACTAGCCTCTCTCTAGGCCCGACTCAAAGTAACCCACTATGGGTCTCGAATTCCACTCACTATCCCTGGAACCCACAGTGCGGAGTTATCTTCAGAACTCCGTCACAATTCTTCACTTTCTCAGACCACGACCTTCTCCTGGTCCGGTCTAGACTCAACTCCCTCTCAGCTCGGAGTTCAAACATTAACTGCCCCCCGTCAGTCTTTGTCCCTCTCTTCTCAACAATTCCATCCCCCACAATGCCTCACACACAACACACAACCTCACTGCTCCAACTGTCTGCCCCTTCTTGCAGCCCCTCTCCCTTACCGTTTATCTCCTTATATTCTCTTTCCGGTGAATGCCCTTTCACCTCTTGAACTGTTTATATTGTACGGCCACTCACCTTAATGCCACTGAACACAGGCATGTGACAGCAGCAAACCGCCTAACGTTGGGGTTTTTAAAGAAATTGTATGATTGCCAGTCGTTCAGAAATCAATGGCAAACTACTGTACGTAAACTTGCCAAGACATCACGAACAGCCAAAACTGGAGGGGTTGACTGCAACGTCCTGTACACGATATGCAATTAACATTTTTTTTACACTCCACAATGAAAGTTGGCTGCAATGGATCTCCAACACTGTCTGTCTCGCGCCCTGACTGTACATTCTGGCAGGCTGATGTTCGTCCATCTCTTGATGGTATCTTCCCACTCGTATTGTTGTCTACCTCTTGCTCGCTTGCCTTCAACCTTGCCCTCCAGTATAGTTTTTATAAGAGTGTTATCTCGTTATCTCTTTAAACGTGGCCGAAATATTTAACTTGCCTCTTTTTTTATTTGTTTCGTCAACTCTCTTTTCATTCACAGTTTATCTAGAACCTTTGTATTTGATTGTTTTTGTATCTATGAAATACGACATATTCTTCTGTATATCCACATCTCCAGAGCCTCTATTCGAATTTATAATTGCTTGTTCATTATCCCGGCTTCCGCGCCATATAGTCGCGTTGAATATAATTTTTAACAATTCTCATTTTTAATGCGTTTTTAATCTCTTTAGATGTTAATACTGATTTAATGATGTTAAACGTATTAATTTAACAGTACTAAAATGTTGCCTTCTCGTACTTGGAGACGTAAATTACAAGTACCCCTGAAGTCGGAGTGGGTTTGCCTGATGGCGAGGGAAACCGGTAATAAGTAAAAGCTAATCCATGCACGCAAATCAGGCAGTGCACAAGAAGCCGTATCGTGTTTACGGACTACACTTGAGTTCAAACTAAGCGAACGCGCGCGCGCGCGCGCACACACACACACACACACACACACACTAAAAAGGCACACACACACACACACACACACAACCGTAGAATCGGTAAGCTTTTCTTGAACACGATGGCACGTGACACTATAGACGTTGCGTCTACATTCAATGCGCAAGTATGGCTCATCTCACTACAGAGCAACGACTCATAATCATTGGACGTTTACAGGCTGGACAGTCACAAAGCGTAGTAGCCAGAGAATTTAATGTGGTTAGAAGCACCGTTAGTCGCCTTTGGAGGCGACTTAAAGAAACTGGCTCAGTGGCAGACCAACCGTGCAGTGGAGACCCAGAATCACAACTGCTGCCGAAGACCGCTTCATACTGCTGCGTCACCTTAGGAATCGATTTGCGTCTGCGTCCTTCACAGTCCAGTCAATGCCAGGAGCTCGTCGAATTTCAGATCAAACTGTCAGTAACCGGTTGCACGACGCTGGTCTTTGGGCTAGAAGGCCCTACAGAGGTCCGATAACGCCAGAACCGACTGCATTGGGCGAATCAGCATCATCAATGGGCCGTTGGGAATGACTGTAGACGGGTTTGGTTTAGTGATGAATCATTTTTATGCTCCAGCGACACGATAGACGGAGAAGAGTTTGCCGCAGATTTCGTGAGCGCTACACCCAGAACAGCGTTGTGAGGCTCCTCCACATGGCGGTGGAGGTGTACTGTTGTGAGGAGCGATCAACTCCACGGGAAGAAGTGACCTGGTGCAAATTGAAGGGCGCTTGAATGCCCACCGATACGTCGCTGAAATTCTTCATCCTCGCGTCCTTCCATTTCTATCTGCACGGCAGGATAACGCTCGACCTAATGTGGCACAACTCACCACCCAGTTCCTCGCTGATAACAACATCCAGACCATTCCGTGGCCAGCCATGTCATCAGACATGAACCCCATAGAACACTAATGGGATGAACTTGAAAGACGACTCCGCCAGTGAGACGTGGCTCCAGCCAATCTCCGACAGTTGTCTCTTGCACTGCGGGAAGAGTAGGCAGCCATCCCACAACAACAGATCCAACGGCTACTCGGATCCATGTCAAAGGGATAGAGGCCATAGGAGGCCATACACCTCAGTCGCAAAGACTAATAGTCCAAACCAAATTTAATGAACATCATTTCATTGTTAAAGTCGGAAAGTTTGTTCATGCCAGGATTGAAACATTAATTACGTAAAATAAAATGTTGGTACAAGTTTGCAATTGAAACTGCAATAATGTTGGGTTTCTTTTTTTTTTTAACAGTATATTATGTAAGCGCGTGAAATAAAAGTGACACAGGAAGTAAACTGTAAGGTATATACATAACTAGGTCAGCGAGCAGCTCAAGAGATTATAGGTCAAGGCTAACAATGCCAAGCTGTCCGGGCACAGAGTTAGACAAACTGTTCCTTCAACGACGAGGTTTCCCCGTGGTCAAACCACTTGCTCCGCGCTCCGAAAGTCGGGGTTCCGTTTAGGACTGCGATATTGGGTTAATGGTTTTCAGAGGTTCCTAAGGGTCGCCGCCGGAGCTACAGAGTTCGTTCTCTGTGTGACACTGTCAGCAGGTCGCTATGCGGAAGAGACCGATCGCTATAGAATAAAACTAGTTGCAGTGAAGTCTGCCCCCTCTTACATGTAAACGCCTTTAACTTTAAACCCGTCAACAAGGTCAGCATTGCCGAATGGATAATAATAGTATTAATAGCGCTCGTTCTTAAACATCCGGTGTGCTGATACCGAGGTAGATGGTTAAATCCCTGCAAAAGTCTGCTGGACTAAAATTTTAACTTCTCGTCCTTGACTTGGGAATGCAAATTACAAGTACCTCTGAAGTCAGAGTGGGTTTGTCTGATGACGAGGGACACTAGTAAAAGGGAAAGCTAACACAACAGAACCCGGGCAGTAGTGTACTCGCCCTGCTGTTCAGTTTGCAACTGTGATTTTTAACGCGTGCAGCCATACACACACGTGTGTAAATGAATGTCTCTACACACAGGTCTACCGAGTTTTCCGCCCTTGTTCGAGAAGGCTAGGCATTCGATCCACTACCCACAGGTTCGGGAGTGTGGTATACCATCCTTTTCTTATGTGTACAGTGCACGCCGTGAATCGAACCAAATCTGCTAGCACTAGAGGCGGACGCGCTAACTCTAGGAATGCCTATAGCTTTTGTTTTATGTTGTCAAGTGTGTTCTCTGATTCCTGTCACTTTCCTAGCATTTCCACTCAATATCTGTGAACTTATTTTGTGACTCCGTCCTGTATACATCTTTTTTTTTTCTTTTATTTTTGCGCTCGCTCGGTTTGAATTCAAGCGTAGTCCATACACACTATTTATAGTAGTGATGGACTGAATTTTGCGCGTGGATTAGCTTTCCCTATTAACAGTGTCCCTCGCCATCATACAAACCCACTCGGACTTCAGGGGTACCTGTAATTAGCGTCCCAAAGTCAAGGACGACAGGTCAACATTTCAGTCCAGCTGTCCGGTGTAGATTTGAACCTCTTACCTCGGTATCAGCACAACGAATGTTAAAGAACACGCGTTCTTATCCATTCGGCCATGCGGACCTGCGTAGAAATCTTTAGCTGCAAAACTTGAGGCAAAGTTTATCATCTTTCTCTACATTGCCATCTAAACAATTGAATGATCCATCTTTTCCAATGAGATTTCATACTGAGGGACATATTCCATCTTGCAAAAGACTATTTTCGAAGCTATGCAGATGACACAGTATTGGTGGCGGATAATGCAACAGACCTACAACAATTATTGGACATTGTAGTATCAGAGAGTGCACAGAAAGGACTCTCCTTGAATATCAAGAAAACAGTAACAATGGTGATATCAAAGAAAATGGGGACACCAAAATGTGACATAGAAATAGAAAGGGAAATTCTCAACCAAGTGGATAATTATGAATACCTAGGGGCACTTATAACACCAGATGGAAGATGTACAACAGAGATTAAGAGCAGAATAGGGCAGGCAAAAGCCGCATTTCAGAAAACGAAGAGTATCTTATGCAATAAGTCGCTATCAATGAATGTATGAAAGAGAGTGCTAAAAATGCTATATAGAACCAGTTTTTCTGTATGGCAGCGAATCTTGGAATGTAAATGAACAAATTAGGAAGAACTTAGAAGCAACAGAGATGTGGTTTTTAAGACGAATTCCTTGGACTACCAGAGTAACTAACAATGATTGCCTGAAAGAGGCTAATGAAACTAGAACATTATATACAACAATAAGAAAGATACAAACAGCTTTCTTTGGTCATGTGATGAGAAGAGAGGCATTGGAGAACATCGTGACAACTGGAAAGGTCGAGGGGAAGAGAAACAGAGGCAGACCAAGAGAAATGATGCTGGACGGATTGAGACGGTGGCATGGAGGAATATCATCAGCAGAGTTGATCCAGAACACCAAAGACCGAGATCTGTGGAGAGCAATGAACGCCTACGCCAGCCGGCACGGCACTTGATGATGATGATGATGATGATGATGATGATGATGATGATGATGATGATGATGATGATGATGATGATGAAGAAACCACTGACAAAACATGATCGGAGTGGAGACAGCTGTTGGGATATTAAGGTCAGCGAATCATCAATCAATCAATCATGTGCCATGCCGGAAAGCGTGGGCGGTCATGACTCGCTATTTCACTCGATCACCAAAGTCGTGGATCAGCTCAGTGTTCCTGTCTCGTCCATGCCATGTGGCCAAGCCATCCAGGTATTTACTTCTCGGTCCTCCCCTTGGTCTCTCCCCTTCGATCTTGCCATTTGTCACTAAGTTGTCTAATCCATTTCTTCTCATAACATGTCCAAAAAATTTTGACTGTTTACGTCTAATTTCTCTGAATCATCACAACAGGATTATTTGCATAGCATCTCGGATTTTGTGCCAACGGCTGCGCGTGAATGGGCGCAACTGGGAGGGTACACGCCTGATCTTGATGCGAGGAAATACAGCCTAAAGACTGAATGTCATGACAAGGCAGAGCCTGCTCTAAGCCTTGGTGGGCAACTGGTCTAGGGCGTAAGCTTCGACATGCGGACTGTTAGAGCATTTCTTTGCGTGTCCGGCGACTTCTGCAGCTTGTCTTATTCCAGATGTATTGTTGTTGCCTTTCCTCTGGAGTAAACTAGGCAGGCCCAGAGAGGGATCATGCTGCATGGGCAACATATGGTCTTTACATTTCAGCCCAGGCTTTGTGTTCTGGAGAGATTATTATGCCCTGTTTTGAAGCACAATGTAACAAATTATCATCTGTTAAGACGGCAAGGTGCAAGTCCGGCCTTTTGGCTAAGATCAAAGAAAGTGTCTTACCACAGGGAACGAAAAAAACCTAACCAATAATAATACAAGATCACTGGCAAATATCACCGGCAGTGTCCGTAGAGTCATCTTCGTTCCGGGACATGCAGGAGTTGAGGGAAATGAACGAGCCCATAAACTTGCTGGCTCTGCATCCGCTGCAGATTACCAATGTTGTGAACGCTCTTAGAGAGATGACGAGAGCGGAAAGCGTTGACGCCAGTGAATCAATTTCGCTGTCCAGAATGAGAGACTTGGAAGAGCACGGCCAATGGATAAGAGCGCACGTTCTTAAATCCCTATGTGCTGATGCCGAAGTAGCGGGTTAAACCCTTGCACTGGTCAGTTGTACTAAAATGTTGACTGCTGGTTCTTGATTTTCGGACGTAAATTACAAATAACGCTGAAGCCTGAGTGGGTTCGCATGATGGTGAGAGACGCTGGTAACAGGGACAGCTAATCCACAAGCAAACATCAGTTCAGTGCACTAGAATACGAAGCAGTAGCACTTGTGTGGACTACGCTTGAGTTCAAAGCTAGCGAGCGTTAACAAACAAACAAGTAACAGTAACGCGGCTTGTCACGAGAAGCACATGGTGAGAATGAGGGGCCGTGTGAACCAACTCAGAACTGGCACTATTAGCCGCCGGACGCTGATGATATGTGGAAGGGGAAGGCTCTAAGCCAGTGGTTCTCAACCGGTGGGGAATTCCCCCCTAGAGGGGAATTTTAGGGTTTCGGGGGGGGGGGGGGGGGATTAAGATTATTTCAAGATCGCGTTAATACAAGAACCGATTACTTGATATTGTTTTTTCCCTTCATACTGTACGGTTATGTACGTCTCACTCTTCTAAAATTCAATGTATAAAGTAAGTAGACCCACAAATCATGTTTTATGTGGATGTCTAGACTTGTTTTTATATGTGCTATTACATTTAGCGTCCATTATTACGTATACTGTGTAGGGGCGGGGAAGGGATTTTTAGGTAGGAAATACGAAAGGGGGGAATGACGTTCTGAAAATATGGTGAAGAGGGGGCACGGGCCAAATTTTTAGGTAGGAAATACGAAAGGGGGAGGGGGGATGACGTTCTGAAAATATGGTGAAGGGGGCACGGGCCAAAAAAGGTTGAGAACCACTGCTCTAAGCTAAGCACCTATGGAATTGTCCGGAGTGCAAGGATGATACCCCAACAGATAACTAACTGGCAAACTGGCCATGGTGGACAACACTGGGCAGAAAGTCTCTTTCTTTGTGGAGCTAAGCTTAATTTAAGCGGCCTCAAATAATAACATTCATTTCCTGGCAAACCCGACCAGCTGTTGAATTTAAAAGCCTCAAATGTTTAGGGCTAGGCATACCATAGCAACAGGACAGGAAATCATTTCATTACTGAGGTAAATTATGAGTGGGCGAAGTTACACTGTTGCACTTTATTTTATACAGCCTTAGAGAAAACGAAACTAACCCGGTAACAGATAGCGAGTCAGTTTCAGTTTCATTTTGAAAATAACCTATCTACACACAAACACATTCCTGATTGCAGAATATTTGGGCGCGATTTCGTGTTCGTTGATGAATTAATGTAATGTTTTATACAAATATCGTTGTTAATTTATGTGATACTGTATATAAATTTAAATTATAATACATATTGACAATATTTTTCATTATTTACAGTTTAATTTTATAATGTTTAATCGTGGTAATATATTAATTATAACGTAACAAAACAGTTACTGGTTTACTAGTTTATATATAAATACTTCAATTTAAAATAAATAGTCTATTTAAAATAGTAATAGTTTACTAATAGTAGGTATACCCAGGCTAAAATGACGAAACGGGCACCAGAAAATACAAATTTGAAATTACAAATACCCTGGGAAGTAAATATTGATCACATCACGGTAATGCCAACATTGGTTTATAAAAATATTTGATGGGACCTGCACCATTTACCCATGAAGGCTCATTACGTGCACAAAGGGTCCTTTGTATAACACTATAATTATATATGCTAATAGTAGTTAGTATTTACACTATTTAATAAATATAAATTTGTGTGAATAATTATCAACAATAACCCAAAAGAACTGAACAAGGTATCTGATTTTCACTATTTAATAATAATATTAAATATTATATTGAGTACCTTTTGTGTGTGATAAACATCTGTGTATCACAATATTCATTTTAGCTTTTTTCACATTTAGCATTTTTCATTTAAGATTAAACATTATAATGGTCTGTTGATTATATATATATATATAAGGAAAAAGTGATGGAAATAGAAGGGAACATTCTTAACCAAATGGGTAATCTTAAATCTTACCTAGGGGCAATTATAGCATCAGATGGAAAATGCATATCAGAGATTAAGAGCGGAATAGGGTAAGCAAAAGCTGCATTTCAGAAAATGAAAGGTATCTTATACTTATGCAATAAGTCACTATCATTGAATGTAAGAAAGAGGGCGCTGAAATGCTATCTAGAACCTGTTTTACTGTATAGCATTGAATCTTGGAATGTAAATGAACAAATTAGGAAAAACTTGGAAGCAATACAGATGTGGTTCCTGAGACAAATGTTGCAAATTCCTTGGACTGTCAGAGTAACTAACAAAAACTGCCTGAAAGAGGCTAATAAAACTAGAACATTATATTTTTTAAAAAAATGAGACAAACAGTGTTTTTTGGTCATATGATGAGAAGAGAGGCACTGGAGAACATGGCAACTGGAAAGATCAAGGGGAAGAGAGGCAGAGGCAGACCAAGAGAAATGATGTTGGATGGAATGCAACATTGGCAGGCAGGAATATCATGAGCAGAGTTGATCCAGAACACCAAGGATGGAGATCTGTGAAGAAACATGAATACTTACACTAGCTGGCAAGGCACTTCATTATATATATATATATATATATATATATATATATATATATATATATATATATATATATTCATTGGCACCTTGCCGTCTTGACAGACGATAGTTTGTGCTCTACAAAGGCATAATAACTTTTAACTATGGCGGTAGCGAGTGTGACTGATAAGGCCAATTTGCGCTGTAAATGTCCGTTCACAGTGGGTGCATGTGAACACGTGGTCATTTCCACCATCATGCACCATCTTACGTCTCAAACGCTTGGTGTGTGACTTTTCTGCAATAATTTTCTCCTTTGACTTTATTCCATTTCTGATATTTGCCCTCCATGCAACACGTTCAGCGGCGACTTGCTCCCAATGTGCATTATCAATGCCTGTATCAATCATGTCCCGCTTACACACATCTTTGTATCGTAGTAGAGGCCGACCCTGAGATCTCTTACCCATCTGTAATTCACCAAAAAAGATATCCTTTGGTATTCTACCATCATCCATCCTCCTAAGATGTCCTATCCATCTAAGTCTACGAAGACTGAGCATGGAATAAACTGTCACACAACCTGATCTTTCCAATACTTCAGTATTTGTGATTTTGTCTTGCCACTTAATACAAGAATTCTTCGCAGACACCGCATATGAAGCTGTTTAAATTGTTCTCTTGGTGTGAGTAAGTTGTCCAGGTTTCACTGCCATAGAGAAGAGTACTAAGTACACAGGCTTGATAGACAAGGGACTTTTGTTTTGGCAGTAAGCTTCCTGTTCTCCCAGACTCTTTTTCTTAACCTGTTCATTGTTGTTGCTGCCTTACCAATCCGGATGTTGATTTCCTGATCTAGGGATAATTTGCTATTTACCACTGATCCTAGATACGTAAAATGGTCTACTATCTCTAGTTCGGCGTTGTCAATAAAGATTGATGGTACCCCATGTGCACCTTGTGACATAATCTGTGTCTTCTTTTTGCTAATTGTTAAACCAAATTCAGAACAAGCATTGGAGAATGCAGATAGTAGACATTGCAATTCTTCCTCAGAGTGGGTCGTAACTGCAGCAATCATCTGCAAAAAGCAACTCTCTGATCAGTACCCTCCTAATTTTGGTCTTAGCCTTCAATTCTCTGAGCATTGTAGAGGCCGCCATCTGAGCGTGAGTGAATGTATATACCACCATCCTGATCACGAAATGCATATTTCAGTAGAAGTGAAAAGTATATTCCAAAGAGTGTGGGAGCTAGTACACAACCTTGCTTAACTCCACTCTTGATTTCAAATTCTTCAGAAGTTGCACCATCAAACTTGATTATACCCCTCATGCCTGTGTGGAACGATTCCACAATGGACAGAAGAGTTGGTGGGCAGCCAATCTTCTTTAGTGCCTTGAACAGACCCTCACGACTGACCAAATCAAATGCCTTTGTGAGGTCGATGAAGGCAATAAACAGTGGTTGATTCTGTTCACGGCATTTTTCTTGCATTTGTCGCAATGAGAATATCATATCAGTGGTAGACCGGTTCTGTCGAAAGCCACACTGTGATTCGGGGTAGACTTGATCTCCTAGGACTTGAAGTCTGCGCAGAACAATTCTGGCAAATACTTTTCCAACACGGGGGGATTGTGTTTGTGTATGTTATTAATTTCTAACACATTTGTACTTATAACAGGTGCTGCAGTGGCAAAGTAGTTAGTGCAGTTACATGCTAAAATAATTAATCAAGTTAAATCCTCAGCAGTGACAGGATTATTCTTTCTGACCACTATGGCTCATTATGCCTTAACCTAGAATATGTGAAGAGTTAACACTTTACATCCCGAGGGCAGCATCTGCCATCAGAAAACCTTTCACTTGTTTTCACATTTACGAACCCATCTTCTCTGTCATTCATACCTTCTTCTAGCAACCATATTTCTAGATCAGTTTAAAAGTGATTTATATTACATATCAGTGATGTTGTATTGACATATGACACAGTTTTCAGTTCAGATTGACTACATGTCATAGTGTATTTAGCACTTTGGCACCCCCAGTCGACATATTCCATTTTGCGTAATTGCGTGGCATCCTGATTTCTGTGGTGTGCCTCCTTCTTCAGCACCTTTCCTTTGCTAGAGCAGACTGTGGTCTCACTCGAGTTTAGATGTGTACGCACGCACACACGTGTCTGCACATGCATGTATGTGTATACACATCTAGAGCACACTGGTTATTTTCCGGCGCCAGATACTCGCCGTCGCCCCTTCTCCTGTTAGTTAAAACAGTTCCGCCACGTGAAGGCCAGGAGTTGGACTTTTGCTGCATAGGTTATGTATTCACGAGCCATTGGGGTATTTAAGCAATGTTGGGCGCTCACCCCGCTGTGTGAACTGAAAAAGACAGTTCAATTCATACAAGAGACAGCATTGCAGTTATAGACATATTTCAAGCGAACGAAAGAAGAAGAAGACACCCCCAGTGATAAGAATTTGTAGGTCATGTTTGTGTTCCTGTGATGCAGTATTGCTTGTATCCATCCATCATGTGCCATGCCGATACGCTTGGGAAGTCATGTTTTGCCATCTCACTCGATCACCAGAGTCGTGGATCAGCTCTGTATTTACTTCTTGGTCTTCCCTTGTTCTTTTCCCTTCGATCTTGCCAGTTGTCACCAAGTTCTCTAACTAATTTTCTTATAACATGCCACTTGTATACCTGCATGCAATTTAATGTGTGTTTGCTACACCCTGTTCAGTACTCCTTTGATGGGAAGGTTTATTTTCATGCACATAACATATTAATTGATTAAGTCCCAGGAAGGTTAACCCGGTCAACAAATGCCCGCAGCAGTCGGATGTGTCGGCCTAACGGCGCAAGAACGCGGCTCTGCTGTAACAGGCACAATGCAATCACATCCAAAAAAAAAAAAAACTCCGGATGATCGCAGAAGTAGAAGAAGAATTGATTAAGTGCTGTGGGTTGATTCAGTGTCTTAAACAACTTCCCCTATCTGCCATGGGCTTATATACAGTAGTTTTCCCTTTGCAACTCCCTTTAAGTTGATATAATACAACATGTCTGCTACCATTTTACAACATTTAAGTCATAGCTGGGACACACCCATACTTACAATTTTTGTTTGGTCCAAACCTACTTTTTGTGTGGCACTGAACCTGTTGGTGAAGAAGTCTTGATGTAGCAGGTCCTTTGCAGATTATCGCTGTCATCACAGTCTGACGAAAAGTCTGTCAGTCTCTTGCCATCTCTCCTGCCTCATGTATCCTCATGCCGGAGGAGTCTGTCAGTCCCTTGCCATCTCTCCTGCCTCATGTATCCTCATGCCGGAGGATTCTGTCAGTCTCTTGCCATCTCTCCAGCCTCATGTATCCTCATGCTGGAGGAGTCTGTCAGTCCCTTGCCATCTCTCCTGCCTCATGTATCCTCATGCTGGAGGAGGCTGTCAGTCCCTTGCCATCTCTCCTGCCTCATGTATCCTCATGCTGGAGGATTCTGTCAGTCTCTTGCCATCTCTCCTGCCTCATGTATGCTCATAGCTGGAGGATTCTGTCAGTCTCTTGCCATCTCTCCTGCCTCATGTATCCTCATGCTGGAGGAGTCTGTAAAGTCTTGCATCCATCTTCAGGCTGGTTGACTCCTGCCTCTTCTTTCAGAAGCCATGCCTTCCATCGCTGCCTCTCTGCAAGCCATTATGTGGTGTAATATGGTCAAATTATTTCAGTTTCTGAGACACGATACTGTTTATGAGCAAGTTTTCTTTCACATTCAGATATTGTAGAATTTCAGTATTTTTTTGTCCTTCTTGATCCATGATATTCTAAGAATATTCCATGTAACATTAAAGCCCAAAAGCCCAGATTTTCTTAGTTAGCGGTTGCAAAATGGTCCATGAACCACATCCATATGTTGTCATGGGAAAGATGCATGTTCTCAATCTTGTTTTCTGGTATTTTACCATAGGTTCTTAATACAGTTTAATCTCTGCATTGCTATGGCCAGTCCACATCCTGACTTAATTTCAACAGTTCCCATTGTTGATTATGGATCCAAAATATTCAAAAATTGTGTGACATTTTCAATTTCTTCATTGTTTTTTTTTATTTTTGGGTGTTTTATTTTTGGGTGATCTTTGGTTGGCATGCAGTTTTGCCCATGTACACTATTTTGGTTTTGTTTGAGTTCAGAAAAAGATTTGAATTTTCACTGTGTCTGTAGACAATGAGGAAAACACACCCACAAACTGAGAGATTATCACAAGTTGCTGCTCCACATAAAGTTAGTTGCATAGCCTTTACAGGACATCACAGTTAACCCCAGCATTTCTTGGCTGTTTGTGATTTCTGGACAAGTTTATGTTCAGTAGTTTGCCATTACTTTCTGAACAGCCGGCACACATACCATTTTATAAAAACCAGTGCAAGGCGGTATGCTGCCAAATCACCCGCAGCTGTGTTTCGAATGTGGTATGCAGTATTACGAACTGTGTCTGTAACCCTTGTTCCACATAAAGGGATAAATAATAAAGTGTAGCTCAAATTTATGTACTTCATTCATATTCCCTCCAGCTCGTCCAGTCTTTCCCATTTCATTCACGGTTCTGATATTATAAATGCCATTTTGAAGATTTCCTGTGTGAAAGACGGTGATTCAAGGATGTCTAAATATGTAGTTAAACAGCTACAGGAGGTTTCATTGCTTTAGATAATTGCTAAAAATGACAAAAGAAAAAACACAAACCAACTTGATCAGCTCTGATGTCAAATCAGCAACTATTGTGTTGAAAATTATTGCTGGGCAAATTTCTCTGCATCTCGTCATGTACATACTGCAGACATCACACAACTTAAACTAAAGTAATCAGATACATGCCAGACTATCTATTGTTTCTGACTTTGTTATTCAAATTCATTATGGGAAAACATTGTTTTGAACTACTGTGCTGTCGAGAAACATGAAAAACAACTAAAAGAATTACTGCTGATCTCAAATATTCAGTAATGTATTTGCATATAATATAACTGAAATGGGATAATAGAATCACCAATGTAGAGCTCATAGAAACAATGTCACAGCTTTCAGTGAGTAAGAGATGAGGAAAAGGAGTTTGTGCTGAATAAGATACTAGTTTCAACAAGAACACCTAATAGTATAACTAGACAACCCTTCTCATGCAAACCAGTAGATTAAACAAAATGTGGGGTGACTGAAAAGCACACTTAGAAGAGAATTATAATTAGGGATGATGAAAATATGATAGGAACATCAAAAGAAAGAAACATCTAGGAAGGCATGACATAAATGAGGACATATGCTTAATTGGTGGATAACAAGGATAAGAAGATTAACAATTGCAGAATAGGAAGGATGTAGATTTTAAAGGGTGCACTGGGTAATAGAAATCAGTAGAGTGAGTTACAGGAGATGATCACAATATGCATAATGACATGAGCATGGGCACTTGAGGAAGAGGGATGCATCATGAGAAGCCAACAGGCAAAAGAAGAAAACGTAAGGGATCAGTTGGTCAAGACAGTATGCAAATAATATTTAACTGATTTAGTGCCGAAGGATAATATATTGCCATACGTGACCTCCCATTTGCACAGAAGGATAATATATCGCCAGTAGGTCATTATGGCCGAGTGGATAAGAACACATGTTCTTAAACATCCAGTGTGCTGATGCCGAGGTAAGGGGTTCAACCCCTACACCGGACAGTTGGACTAAAATGTTGACCTATCGTCCTTGACTTGGGGACGTAAATTACAAGTACCTCTGAAGTCAGAGTGGATTCGCCTGATGGCGAGGGACACTGTTAATAGGGAAAGATAATCTGCACGCAAAATTTCAGCCCAGCACTACTAGAAATAGTGTGTATGGACTATGCTTGAGTTCAAAGCGAGCAAGTGCAAAAAATATATATATATATATATCGCCATACTAGGGTCATCACATCATCATGTTTTGTTTTGTGGTTTCAATGCTCTGCTAATGGAGATTTAAATTATAATATTTTGTCATTTTATTGTGTACTGTGTTTGGTCCAGACCTACATTCTATCTGGCACTGAATCAATTAAGTGAATTGATTTTATTGCCAGATGGCCAGGGCACTTCAACACCATAAGCTGGTGCTATTAAAGATAGGCTTGCTTGAGGAACAGAGAAACCTCTTGCAAACTGTGGTGTCTGCTATAGACAAGGTATGTTGCCTATATCTGTTAATGTTGCCTGTATCTGCCAATATTGCCTTTATCTGTCAATGGTGCCTATATCTGTCAATGTTTCATATATCTGTCAATGTTGCCTGTATTTGTTAATGTTTCCTATATCTGTTAATGCTGCCTGTATTTGTTAATGTTTCCTATATCTGTTAATGTTTCCTATATCTGTTAATGTTGCCTGTATCTGCTAATGTTGCATGTATATGTTAATGTTGCATTTATCTGTCAATATTGGTTTGTTTCATATTTTTTCATTAATTTCTGTGAGTATAATATTCGGTATGAACCAAAATATTATCTCAACCACCAGATTGGGAGTCTTCAAAGTGTAGCGACTAGACGCTAATCTTTTAATTCTGGTGTTTATGAGTTCCATCTGCATTGTGGTGGATTTAAATTTTAAAAATTGACCTGGGCATCTAGGATAACTCAGCCTGAAATGGGTGCTATGAAATTTTGCAATTTCTCTCAATATAAGCTCATATATATATATATATATATATATATATATATATATCATCATCATCAAGTGCCCTGCCAGCTGGCGTAGGCGTTCATGACTCTCCACAGATCTCGGTCTTTGGTGTTCTGGATCAACTCTGCTGCTGATATTCCTCCATCCAGCATAATTTCTCTTCGTCTGCCTCTGCCTCTCTTCCCCTCGATCTTTCCAGTTGCCACGATGTTCTCCAATGCCTCTTTTCTCATTACATGACCAAAGAAAACTGTTTGTCTCTTTCTTATTGTTGTAGATAGTGTTCTAGTTTTATTAGCCTGTTTCAGGCAGTCGTTGTTAGTTACTCTGGCAGTCCAAGGCATTCGCAACATTCGTCTCAGGAACCACATCTCTGTTGCTTCTAATTTCTTCTTAATTTGTTATTTACATTCCAGGATTCACTGCCATGCAGCAAAACTGGTTCTACATAGCATTTCAGCACTCTATTTCTTACACTTAGTGATATAGGTGGGTTTCACTCCGTGGTGTAGTGGTCAAGTCAACTGCCTCGTGCTATGAAGGTTGTGGGTTCATTTTCAGACCGTTCTTTGGTTCAAGGGTGCAATGTTGTCAGAGATCTCCGGGAGTTGTTTCTGGAGCTGCTGAGTTAATATTGCAACACTTTTGGCAGGCATTTTGTGAAAAGACGGCTGAGCCATGTGTGATAAAACCTGGTGCAATGAAGTTGCCTTTGACCCTTTATCTTCACATTGATTTTCGTTACTTCTCCTAATGTCCATGAGTTGTAGAATTTTCTCTGTCACCCATCTCTACTTCGCTGTCATCTTTATTTCTGGTATTATTTCTATTGATGTCTGTTGTATTGACTCCTTTTCAGTGAAATAGTAGCATGCAAAAAAAACACGACTCCTGGCCATGAGGTGTCCTGCATGCTAGTGGAGGGAAGGAGATGCCTTACATCTGCATTTTTTAACATTTACCGTACCCTGCTACCAAGGAAGCTGAAATACTGGCATATTATAATAAATGTTACATTATTACGAAACTACAGTAATGAAAGGTAAGGTTCCTGAAAGAAGTGGCAGGAGTTACCAAGCACGAATATGAACACAGGACATTGAAGACACCTTGGGCATGAATATGAATGAAGCAGAGAAGGTGATAAAGGATTGATAATCTTTTCAGCAAGCCGTGATCAACATTTTGCTAAATACCTGCTACATGATGATTCCAGTTTTGTATCATTTCTGCCAGACAATATTAACTTTTTCTTGAATCTTAATTTAGGCACTAAGCTTGGCAAAGCATTGGACAAGAAATGCAGATGAAGAGAGTGATGCCACTTTTGAGGAAATAAACTGCATGGTTGAAGACTTGATTCTATTTCTGGGCGATAAATGTGAAGATTTGCCTGGTAATTATTACTTACTACATTATGTTACTTTAAAAATATTGTTACTTTTTGAAAACCATCTTTTTGAAAACCAGTTCACTGTTGAAGTCTGTTAACTTATGAACTTTATTACTTAATGAATCCTATCACTTTTTATTATTAAATAATCTTCATGTCTAATTTTGATTATTTACACATTTAGATTACTTATTAGATTTTGTTGCAACTTCCAGGCTCATCACTTGCCAAAGTGAGGGCAAGATTTGCCACCTATTCCTCCTTACATTCAGGCCTACAAAATGTGATGGTGATATCACATCACAGGCCTATAGCAGGAAACTGCTTTGGGACAAATTATTTATTATTATTAGATTCTGTTACTATCTGGTCTAAAGATATCCTGTTAATTACTTTCTAAATTCTTTGGCACTAGCAGAAATTGATGGCAGAAAATGGGAAGTAGGGGTGTGTCATAATAATGATCTAAAAATGGTTAAAATGGTAGCAAATGTATTATATATCAAATTAAAGGATATTGCACAAGGAACACGTTGGTATTACTACTGTTTGCTATAGGGTAGAAATGTAGTAATAATATTAGCAGCTGTGTTAAAAAAAAAATTAGAGACAGGGGTTGACAAATACGTGAAAACTATCCACTTACCAAGGCGCTACTGCCTCCAACGCTGTTAAAAAATCCATGAAACTTACTGAATTATGATAACTACACCACTTTGCTACACCATTATCACTAGAATGTCTCCATAACACCAATAAAAACACAATAAAAAACATCATATTTTGAAGTGCATCATTGCCACATAAAATTAAAAATGTCAGAAAATAACCAGACAGATTTTGACCGTTTTATACTAAGAAACAATATGTACACTATTTTGTATTTAGTTATAATTATTATTCTTTTAAATTTCTTCTTCTTCTTCTTCTGCGTTCATCCGGAGTTTTTTTCCCGACTGTGATTGCGTTGTGCCTGTTTACAGCAGAGCTGCGTTCTTGCGCCGTTAGGCCGACACATCCGACTTCTGCGGGCATTTGTTGACCGGGTTAACCTTCCCGGGGCTTTTAAATTTAATTATTTGAATACTCTTTAAATACTTTGTGATAGGCAAAGCAAACTTTAGGGGCACAAGTGTGGTCCATTAGCTAATTCAACATGATGACAAACTTTCACGGTTAGCTGGTTAGTTTAGCTTTCATTTATAAATAATTTATTTTAACTGAACCAAATGCTATCGAACAACATTTAACATGTGCTATCAGTTTAGAATCTTTCACAAAGTCTTTAAATCAGAATAACTATAATCTAACTTTGTTTAAAACTATTATCTAATGTAAATATATGGAAAAAAAAAAAAAAAAATCAAGGCCGTTGCTGTTGCCAAATAAGAAAAGTAAACACAACTTTAACTAAGAAATTCTCCACAAAATTCAGTCATTTTCGGTCTCCACAATATTCCAAGAACTTGCCAATACAGTGATGAAGGGGTAAAAAAGTTGAGACTGTTTGCCAACCGGTTGGCGTTCGGCATTGAATCAGTTAATGTCCAAAAGTATACTATTTACTGTAAATAATTTTTTCTTTTTTTTTAAATTCTAAAATGTATTAGGTACTAACTACTATTTAAACATTTGACTTCTGAATGTTAAAAAATTAGAATGATCACAGACAAAACTACATAGAAGCCAACAATTACCATCAACAATGAAGAAATTGAAAATGCCACAAGATTGGTGAATCTTAGCTCCATAATCAGCAATAATGAAGAAATTGAAAATGTCACAAGCTTGGTGAATCTTAGCTCCATAATCAACAATAATGAAGAAATTGAAAATGTCACAAGCTTGGTGAATCTTAGCTCCATAATCAACAATAATGAAGAAATTGAAAATGCCACAAGCTTGGCTTGGTGAATCTTAGCTCCATAATCAACAGTAATGAAGAAATTGAAAATGCCACAAGCTTGGTGAATCTTAGCTCCATAATCAGCAATAATGAAGAAATTGAAAATGCCACAAGCTTGGTAAATCTTAGCTCCATAATCAGCAATAATGAAGAAATTAAAAATGCCACAAGCTTGATGAATCTTAGCTCCATAATCAGCAATAATGAAGAAATTGAAAATGCCACAAGCTTGGTGGTGAATCTTAGCTCCATAATCAGCAATAATGAGAAATTGAAAATGCCACAAGCTTGGTGAATCTTAGCTCCATAATCAGCAATAATGAAGAAATTGAAAATGCCACAAGCTTGGTGAATCTTAGCTCCATAATCAGCAATAATGAAGAAATTGAAAATGTCACAAGCTTGGTGAATCTTAGCTCCATAATCAGCAATAATGAAGAAATTGAAAATGCCACAAGCTTGGTGGTGAATCTTAGCTCCATAATCAGCAATAATGAAGAAATTGAAAATGCCACAAGCTTGGTGAATCTTAGCTCCATAATCAACAATAATGAAGAAATTGAAAATGCCACAAGCTTGGTGAATCTTAGCTCCATAATCAGCAAGAATGAAGAAATTGAAAATGCCACAAGCTTGGTGAATCTTAGCTCCATAATCAGCAAGAATGAAGAAATTGAAAATGCCACAAGCTTGGTGAATCTTAGCTCCATAATCAACAACAATGAAGAAATTGAAAATGCCACAAGCTTGGTGAATCTTAGCTCCATAATCAGCAATAATGAAGAAATTGAAAATGCCACAAGCTTGGTGAATCTTAGCTCCATAATCAGCAATAATGAAGAAATTGAAAATGCCACAAGCTTGGTGAATCTTAGCTCCATAATCAACAATAATGAAGAAATTGAAAATGCCACAAGCTTGGTGAATCTTAGCTCCATAATCAACAATATTGAAGAAATGGAAAATGTCACAAGCTTGGTGAATCTTAGCTGCATAATCAACAATAATGAAGAAATTGAAAATGTCACAAGCTTGGTGAATCTTAGCTCCATAACCAACAATATTGAAGAAATAGAAAATGCCCAAAGCTTGGTGAATCTTAGCTCCATAATCAACAATAATGAAGAAATAGAAAATGTCGCAAGCTTGGTGAATCTTAGCTCCATAACCAACAATATTGAAGAAATAGAAAATGCCACAAGCTTGGTGAATCTTAGCTCCATAACCAACAATAATGAAGAAATTGAAAATGCCACAAGCTTGGTCAATCTTAGCTCCATAATCAACAATAATGAAGAAATTGAAAATGCCACAAGCTTGGTGAATCTTAGCTCCATAATCAACAATAATGAAGAAATTGAAAATGCCACAAGCTTGGTGAATCTTAGCTCCATAATCAACAATAATGAAGAAATTGAAAATGCCACAAGCTTGGTGAATCTTAGCTCCATAATCAACAATAATGAAGAAATTGAAAATGCCACGAGCTTGGTGAATCTTAGCTCCATAATCAACAATAATGAAGAAATTGAAAATGCCACAAGCTTGGTGAATCTTAGCTCCATAATCAACAATAAATGAAGAAATTGAAAATGCCACAAGCTTGGTGAATCTTAGCTCCATAATCAATAATAATGAAGAAATTGAAAATGCCACAAGCTTGATGAATCTTAGCTCCATAATCAACAATAATGAAGAAATTGAAAATACCACAAGCTTGGTGAATCTTAGCTCCATAATCAATAATAATGAAGAAATTGAAAATGCCACAAGCTTGGTGAATCTTAGCTCCATAATCAATAATAATGAAGAAATTGAAAATGCCACAAGCTTGGTGAATCTTAGCTCCATAATCAACAATAATGAAGAAATTGAAAATGCCACAAGCTTGGTGAATCTTAGCTCCATAATCAGCAATAATGAAGAAATTGAAAATGCCACAAGCTTGGTGAATCTTAGCTCCATAATCAACAATAATGAAGAAATTGAAAATGTCACAAGCTTGGTGAATCTTAGCTCCATAATCAACAATAATGAAGAAATTGAAAATGCCACAAGCTTGGTGAATCTTAGCTCCATAATCAACAACAGTGGGGACTGTTTACAAGAAGACAGAAGGAGATTAGCTACAGCAACACACAGGTTACACAGCAGTTAGAACCTATGAAGTTTATTCCCATTTGTGCACTTGTGATGTTCGATGCCAGCCACATCTTCGGTTCTAAATCACATTAACACACCCCCCCCCCCCCCCCCCCCCCCCCCCCCCCCCCGTTTTTCAAAGTTACAATTTTGAGAACATGCCACATGTGGATGTGAATCATGGACTATTATGCAATCCCTAAATAAGAAAATCTGGCCATTTGAGCATAACAATTCTAATAATATCATAGGTCAAGAAGAAGACAAATACTGACATTGTTACCATCTGAACACTGAAGAAAACTGTCTCATAAACAGCATCATGTCTTAAAAACTGAACTACTTTGGCCGTTTTAAATGCTGCAGTGGCTTAGACAGAAGATTAATGAAAGGCATGGTTACTGGAAGAATATGTAGGAGGTCAGTCAGTAGGAAGAGGAACACAAGATATTAATCATTTAGCGCTTTTAATACATCTTGACTGTGACCAATTACACTGGCCGAGTGACTAGAAGGCCGGAGTCTCCTTCAGGAGACACGGATTTGAATCCTCTGTAAGGTGTAGATTTTTTATTGTCAGAGGGCAAAAAGAAAACCCTAACCTGCACAGTTGTGACTGCATTAGCCAGGCAGCATTGATTCTTCAGGCTCAAGACCTCCCTGTCTTACACCGCAAGGTACTATAGGCAGTAGATAATGGAATCAGTTAAAGATACTAGGAGCATGAAAATACCTAAGCCGAGGATTTGGCAAGGAACCGAGAGTCTTCTGGTGAGCCATGATCAGAGCAATGTTCTGCGAAAGACACGCTACAAGATGATGATTACTAACTACTTAGTTATCTGTTGGGGTATCATCTGGCATTCCGTACATGGCAACAGGTACTCAGATCCTTCCCCACCCCAAAGAAAATATGCATCATCGTCCAGCGGCTAATAATTTTGACTGCTAAATACTATTACTGGGTACACACAGCTACTGTACTTTCTAATCAGTTTTACTCAGTAATTCCTTAGAAGAGTATTCCAGAGTTTATGGTGCCCACCTCTGGCTCAGACAGATCAGGTTCGTTTCAAGGTGTCAACTGAATTTTCACAAAATAAGAAAAAGAATAGTATCATCTTTCCTAACCTATGGGGTAGTAATTGGACGTTCAACATTTACAGACAAGGTCAAAAAAATTCAGAATGTGCTTTGTGTACATTAAAATTACTTTGGCAGTTTAAAATGTAACAAAGCAGGTCAAACAGGTCATTCATCATCATCATCATCTTCATCATCTCATCATCATCATCATCATCATCATCATCATCATCATCATCATCATCATCAAGTGCCATACCAGCTATCATGGGCATTCATGTCTCTCCACAGATCTTGGTCTTTAGTGTTCTGGATCAACTCTGTTACTGATATTCCTCCATGCCACTGTCTCAATCCATCCAGCATCATTTCTCTTGGTTGGCCTCTGCCTCTCTTCCCCTTGATCTTTACAATCATCATGATGTTCTCCAATGCCTCTCTTTTCATCACATGACCAAAGAAAGCTGTTGGTCTTCTTTTTTTTTATTGTTGTATATAATGTTCTAGTTTCATAAGCCTCTTTCAGGCAATCATTGTTAGTTACTTTGGCAGTCCAAGGAATTCACAACATTCATTTTAGGAACCACGTCTCTGTTGCTTCCAAGTTCTTCCTAATTTGTTCATTTACATTCCAAGATTCGCTACCATACAGCAAAACAGGTTATATGAAGCACTTGAGCACCCTCTTTCTTACATTCAATAATAGTGACTTATTGCATAAGATACTTTTCATTTTCTGAAATGCAGCTATTTCTTGCCCTATTCTGCTCTTAATTTCTGTTGTGCATCTCCCATCTGATGTTATAAATGCCCCTAGGTGTTTAAAATTATGCACTTAGTTAAGAATTTTCCCTTCGTCCACGCAAAATTATGAACTTAGAAAATCTACACAAAAACTATTTATCTGTATTTCTGCTATACTAATATTTGCATCTTAGCTAAGACTATTGAGTTCATGCACTCCGCTGAGCTTTTCCTTGTGTGGTCTATGGGAGTAGACTGGAGCACTTTTGAAGATATCTATGTGCAATAAAAGTGATCTTTTACCATAACCAAACTTCTACTAAAATTCATATTCATTATCATGTGCCCTGGCAAACGGCATATGTATTCTTGTCTACCCATGGATTTTGGTGCCTGGTCTTCTGAATTAATTTTATTGATGTTACTCTATACCACGATCTTAAGCAAAATTATAATTACTTATTAATAATATTCTTTTACAGTCTGAATCTTAGTAATAACTAGATCTTGTATCCCATGATTCATTCCATGCAGTGCATCACACACTTGTATCACTTACTTCTTAGATTACCCAAACACTTACATTTTTCTGTATCCCTTCATTTCCAGCCAGTTATTGCTTTTATTATGTCATAGTTGTTACTTTAACTACTTTTAGTCCAAACTTAATATTCCTTTTCCCAACTGTCTCCTAGCTGTTACTTTAACTGATTCATTGCCAAACAAACAGTAGGTTTGGACCTAACGTGGTGCACAATCAAATAAACAAGTATCATAATCTACATTTCCATTAACAAAGCATTGAAATTGTGGAAGATACCACGAAACAAAAATAAAATAACATGATGACCCTAGTATGGCGATATATCGTCCTTCTGTCCATATGGGAGTACAGATTTGGGGATATATTATCCTGGAACATTGAATTAGTTAACTTCTTCATACACAGTCAATTGTTACTTTTTGTTACTATGTGCTAGCTATTACTTAATTACCTCAATCCCAGTCAGTTATTACATTTCTAATGCCCTAGTTGTTACTTTAACTACCTCACTTCTAATCAATTTTTCCTTTTATTCATGCTGTCCTAGCTGTTAACTACCTCATTTCTAATTAATTATTCCTTTATAATTATTCCTGGGAGTCTCCGTGGCGAAGGGGTCAAGCCATCTGACTAGGGCTCCAAAGGTTGTGGGTTTGATTCCGGGCCGCATCCTTCAGTTCACGAGTGCATTTTTGCGGAGACTCCTGGGGGTCGTCGCTGGAGCTACGGAGTTCGTGCTTTGTGTGACACTTTCCACTCTGCGGAAAGAGACTGAGCCATATGGGATAAAAACCCAGTGCAATGAAGTCGACCATGTCGACTTTTAAGCGACTTTTAAAAATTAATTATTCCTTTTATTCACTATGTCGAAGCTGTTACTTTTCTTCAGCCCTTGAGAGTTATTACATTTTTCATATTGTACTCTAGTTTTTACTTTAACTACTTCAAGTCCAAAATAATTATTCCATTTACTCATTCTATTCTAGTTGCTTTAACTGTTTCAGTCCCAAACAATTATTACTTTTACTCACTATGTCACAGTTGTTACTTTAACTCCTTCAGCCCCAGAGAGTGATTACTTTTACTATGTCCTAGCTTTTACTTTAACTTCTTCATTCACTGTCCATTATTCCATTTATTCTCAATGTCCTAGCTTTTACTTTAACTTCTTCATTCACTGTCAACTATTCCATTTATTCTCAATGTCCTAGCTTTTACTTTAACTTCTTCATTCACTGTCAATTATTCCATTTATTCACAATGTCCTAGCTTTTACTTTAACTTCTTCATTCACTGTCAATTATTCCATTTATTCTCAATGTCCTAGCTTTTACTTTAACTTCTTCATTCACTGTCAATTATTCCATTTATTCACAATGTCCTAGCTTTTACTTTAACTTCTTCATTCACTGTCAATTATTCCATTTATTCACAATGTCCTAGCTTTTACTTTAACTTCTTCATTCACTGTCAATTATTCCATTTATTCACAATGTCCTAGCTTTTACTTTAACTTCTTCATTCACTGTCAATTATTCCATTTATTCACAATGTCCTAGCTTTTACTTTAACTTCTTCATTCACTGTCAATTATTCCATTTATTCACAATGTCCTAGCTTTTACTTTAACTTCTTCATTCACTGTCAATTATTCCATTTATTTACAATGTCCTAGCTTTTACTTTAACTTCTTCATTCACTGTCAATTATTCCATTTATTCACTGTATCCTAGCTTTTACTTTAACTTCTTCATTCACTGTCAATTATTCCATTTATTCACAATGTCCTAGCTTTTACTTTAACTTCTTCATTCACTGTCTATTATTCCATTTATTCACAATATCCTAGCTTTTACTTTAACTTCTTCATTCACTGTCAATTATTCCATTTATTCACAATGTTCTAGCTTTTTCTTTAACTTCTCCATTCACTGTCAATTATTCCATTTATTCACAATGTCCTAGCTTTTACTTTAACTTCTTCATTCACTGTCAATTATTCCATTTATTCACAATGTCCTAGCTTTTACTTTAACTTCTTCATTCACTGTCAATTGTTCCATTTATTCACAATATCCTAGCTTTTACTTTAACTTCTTCATTCACTGTCAATTATTCCATTTATTCACTGTATCCTAGCTTTTACTTTAACGTCTTCATTCACTGTCAATTGTTCCATTTATTCACAATATCCTAGCTTTTACTTTAACTTCTTCATTCACTGTCAATTATTCCATTTATTCACTGTATCCTAGCTTTTACTTTAACGTCTTCATTCACTGTCAATTATTCCATTTATTCACTGTATCCTAGCTTTTACTTTAACTTCTTCATTCACTGTCAATTATTCCATTTATTCACAATGTCCTAGCTTTTACTTTAACTTCTTCATTCACTGTCTATTATTCCATTTATTCACAATATCCTAGCTTTTACTTTAACTTCTTCATTCACTGTCAATTATTCCATTTATTCACAATGTCCTAGCTTTTACTTTAACTTCTTCATTCACTGTCAATTATTCCATTTATTCACAATGTCCTAGCTTTTACTTTAACTTCTCCATTCACTGTCAATTATTCCATTTATTCACAATGTCCTAGCTTTTACTTTAACTTCTTCATTCACTGTCTATTATTCCATTTATTCACAATATCCTAGCTTTACTTTAACTTCTTCATTCACTGTCAATTATTCCATTTATTTACAATATCCTAGTTTTTACTTTAACTTCTCCATTCACTGTCAATTATTCCATTTATTCACAATGTCCTAGCTTTTACTTTAACTTCTTCATTCACTGTCAATTATTCCATTTATTCACAGTGTTCTAGCTTTTACTTTAACTTCTTCATTCACTGTCAATTATTCCATTTATTCACAGTGTTCTAGCTTTTACTTTAACTTCTTCATTCACTGTCAATTATTCCATTTATTCACTGTATCCTAGCTTTTACTTTAACGTCTTCATTCACTGTCAATTATTCCATTTATTCACAATGTTCTAGCTTTTACTTTAACTTCTTCATTCACTGTCAATTATTCCATTTATTCACTGTATCCTAGCTTTTACTTTAACTTCTTCATTCACTGTCAATTATTCCATTTATTCACAATGTCCTAGCTTTCACTTTAACTTCTTCATTCACTGTCAATTATTCCATTTATTCACAATGTCCTAGCTTTCACTTTAACTTCTTCATTCACTGTCAATTATTCCATTTATTCACAATGTCCTAGCTTTTACTTTAACTTCTCCATTCACTGTCAATTATTCCATTTATTCACAATGTCCTAGCTTTTACTTTAACTTCTTAATTCACTGTCTATTATTCCATTTATTCACAATATCCTAGCTTTTACTTTAACTTCTTCATTCACTGTCAATTATTCCATTTATTTACAATATCCTAGTTTTTACTTTAACTTCTCCATTCACTGTCAATTATTCCATTTATTCACAATGTCCTAGCTTTTACTTTAACTTCTTCATTCACTGTCAATTATTCCATTTATTCACAATGTCCTAGCTTTCACTTTAACTTCTTCATTCACTGTCAATTATTCCATTTATTCACAATATCCTAGCTTTTACTTTAACTTCTTCATTCACTGTCAATTATTCCATTTATTCACAATGTCCTAGCTTTTACTTTAACTTCTTCATTCACTGTCAATTATTCCATTTATTCACAATGTCCTAGCTTTTACTTTAACTTCTCCATTCACTGTCAATTATTCCATTTATTCACAATATTCTATCTTTTACTTTAACTTCTCCATTCACTGTCTATTATCCCATTTATTCACAATATCCTAGCTTTTACTTTAACTTCTTCATTCACTGTCAATTATTCCATTTATTTACAATATCCTAGTTTTTACTTTAACTTCTCCATTCACTGTCAATTATTCCATTTATTCACAATGTCCTAGCTTTTACTTTAACTTCTTCATTCACTGTCAATTATTCCATTTATTCACAGTGTTCTAGCTTTTACTTTAACTTCTTCATTCACTGTCAATTATTCCATTTATTCACTGTATCCTAGCTTTTACTTTAACGTCTTCATTCACTGTCAATTATTCCATTTATTCACAATGTTCTAGCTTTTACTTTAACTTCTTCATTCACTGTCAATTATTCCATTTATTCACAATGTCCTAGCTTTTACTTTAACTTCTCCATTCACTGTCAATTATTCCATTTATTCACAATATTCTATCTTTTACTTTAACTACCTCAATCCAGTCAATTAAAACAACTTTTACTATGACCTAGCTGCTTCAATCCCAGCTAATTATTCCTTCAGAGGTCAGCATGGATACGAGTGCTCGCTCTTACACTTCTGGTTTGCTTTTACTAAGGTAGCTGATTCACCAGTCAGGTGTACTAAAATATTAACTTCTCACCCTTGACTTAGGGACCTAAATTACAAGTACCTCAGAAGTCAGAGTGGGTTCGCCTGCTGGCAAGGGAAACTGGTAATAGGAAAAGCTAATACACATGCAAAAATCAATCTAGTAGAAGTAGTACACCATGCTTGAGTCCATAGAGAGCGAAAACAAAATATTCATTTTATTCACTATATCTTAGTTGTTGCTTAGCTACCTCAGTCCCAGTCAATTATTACATTTTCAATGCCCTATTGTTACTTTAATTGCTCTAGTTCCTGTCAGTTAGTTTATTTAATATGTCCTATCTGTTTCAGTTATTACTGTTATTCACTGTATCCTAATTGTTACTTAATTACCCCAGTCCCAGTCAATTATTACTTTTAGTATGTCCTATCTGTTACTATAACCGCATCAGTGCCAGTCAACTATTACTTTTATTCACTATGTCCTAATTGTTATTTAACAACTCCAGCCAGTCCCAGTTAATTATTACTTTTGCTCACTATATCTTTTTTGTTACCGTGTCTGTTCTAGACTCTCACATGATATCTTTGTTTGATGGTATGGTTTAGGTTGTAGAAGCTTAAACTGGAAATATTTTAATAAGGGATTAACTTACGGGGTATGTGAGCCAGTCCCTCAGAAAGCAATGGCAAACTACTGAGCGTTGTCTTGCCTAGTACATCAACAGCAGCTGAAAAATGCTGATGTTGACTGCAACGTCCTATAAGGGATATGCAAAAAAAATGATATATAAGGAAGTCACCATGGCAAAGTCCTTACACCACCTGCCTTGCACTCTGAAGGTTGCAGGTTTGATTCTGGACTACATCATTTTGTTCATGAGTGTAATTTTGTTGGAGACTCCTGGGGGTCATTGCTGGAGCTACAAGTTTGTTCTTTGTGCGACACATTCGCCAGGCCGCCCTGCTGAAAGAGACTTAGCCATAAGGGATAAAACCCAGTGCAATTAAGTTGATCCACTTGCCTTTTAAACCCATTTTTTTACAACTGAAAATGTTGTTTCTTCGAGGAGCGGCTGGGTGGCTAGAATGCCAGTCTTCTTCTGGAGATTCCGAGTTCGAATCCTCTGTAAGGTGTAAAGTTTTTATCTGTCGGGAGTAAAAGGAAAACTCTAACCTGCACAGTTCATGGTGACTGCACTAGCCAGGCGGCCTTAATTCCTCAGGCCCAAGACCACCCCCCCCCCCCCCCCCCCCCCCCCCCATACAGCGCAAGGTACTACATTGGCAGTAAATGACAGGTGTTCTTCTTCTTTGTATGAGTGAGACTGAAGAAGAGAAAATGAATTTCCTGACAATAATGTTAAAGTTTATTATGACTCATTATGTCAGCATGTTGCCATACACTACAAGATGTCTTCATAAATGTAACAATATTTTGTATTACCATTTCAGATGAATTTAATGGGTTTGAAATGTTTGATGTGAAGAAAATGCTGGAAGCTGTATCTTGTTTAAACATTCATCCAAAGACGATACAACAGACACAACCAGACAAGGAAGAACATTCTGAGAATGGACAGTATTTAGATGATTGCTTGCCATCAGGTCAAGAATGTGTAACAAACAAGAAACGAAATAGAAAACCATTAACAGACAAAAATAAAGGTACACAAAATATGATCCAAGCTGCAATAGAAGCACAGGCTAACATTGAAGAGAACAATCAACTCATGCAGAAAATAATCAAAGAACAGAAGGAAAATAATGATAAATATGAAAACCAATTAGAAGAGTTAACTTGTACACTTGATAATCTATTAGACACTGTTCAAGTACTTGGTAATCGTGTTGGACTTTTGGAAACTAATACGGTTGATTACCCACAATTCAGTGATTTGGAGATGAGATGTGGAATTCTAGAAGAAAATTCAGAAAATGTGCGGTGTAAACTTGATGATCTTGATGGCCTAATTCACGAACTTACAGGCAGAGTTGAGGAAGCTTCAAATAATCCAACATCCATCCCAGAATTCAAGCAACTGCAGAAAGCTGAAGAGAAAATAAATACATTTGAAGAAGAATGGACTAAAAGTAAAGAAGAAATGGGGAAATTACATGATGATTTTAAAACTAAGGTAAGTGTAAATTCTTTTATGTGTTTGACTGACATGAAACAAATATTAAGAGAATTATGTTTATATGTATTTGAAAAATACAAGGTGTAATTAAAAAAGTAATGCAATTAAAATTATATATTTAAAAACATGTACAGCTAAACTAGAAAATTCATAAATAAACACACATGTATTCTTTAGCCCTCATGGAAATAGAAGAAAGGAGTAGGGATTACTGGACGACTTAAAAATTGAAAGCTATAGTTACATACCTGGATTCGAACCTGTCACCCACAAATGACGACAGCGCCACAAGTGTACTTCGATGCATGACTAACTAGATACCCATAAATAAAGTGTCTTCATTAACCACATCTACCATCCACATAACCCCACAACTATTGAATATGAGCGCTGAACAATAATAATAAGTTAACCTGCATATCCTTTACAGGACGTAGCAGTCAACTCCAGCATTGCAGGTCAGCATGGTCGAATGGGTAACATCCATTATGCTGATGCCGAGGTTAGGGGTTCAACCCCTACACCGGACAACTGGACTAAAATTTTGACCTGTCATCCTTGACTTGGGGATGTAAATTACAAGTACCTCTGAAGTCATAGTGGGTTTGCCTGTTGGCGAGGGACACTGTTAATAAGGAAAGCTAATCCACACGCAAAACTCAGTCCATCACTACTATAAACTGTGTACAGACTATACTTGAGTTCAAAGCGAGCTAGCTACAGAAAGAAAAAAGCTCCAGCATTTTTGGGCTGTTTGTAATTCCTGGGCAAGTTTACGTTCAGTTTGCCATTGCTTTCTGAATGACCGGCACTCATATCATTGTGTGGAAAGCAACGCAAGGCGGTCTGCTTCCAAATCACTGCAGCTGTGTTTCAAATGTGGTATGCAGGATTACGAATTACAAACAATATATGTGTGTATTTATGAACTATCTTAGTGACCTCAAAGAGTTTCCTAATTGATAAACTAGAAAACACCATTATCTCTTTCAAAGTTGTTCTCTTTGGAAATGACAGATCACTGGAGAAATTGTTTCTTCTCCAGAGGCAGTGGTGGAAATCTTCAACTAGAGATGTCTATTGTATATTATCTACAAATCCATATTTTGAGTTGAACTGAGTTAAGACTTGACGTCTAGCATTTGGTATATTCCAATATCCACTACATCCCAATCTTCAACAACCAGCAAAGACTCCCAATACTAATGGTACCAGATGCTGTCTGATTACATGTCTGTCTGGCCTTTCCTCAGAGTACTGAGTGTCAGCCAGATCTTCTAGTCACTCGTTGCCACAATATTCTCCCCAGGCAATTATAGTTCTAAAATAATTGACCTTATAAGTTAAATTTGAACATAGAGGAAAAGAAGAAGTCATAGGGACCCAATTTAGATAAGTATTGAAGCTGCAGCGGCACTGGGATACCCTAGCTGGTACAAAATTAGGTCACTGATGTGTCATTTTCATAATGTGTTACCACCACACACTGAAGGTCAGCATGGCTGAATGGATAAGAGTGCTTGTTCTTAAACATCCGGTGTGCTGATACCTAGGTAGGTGGTTCAACCCTACACTGGTCAGTTAGACTAAAATGTTGACTTCTCGTCCTTGACTTTGGGATGTAAATTACAAGTACCTCTGAAGTTGGAGTGGGATCATCTGATGGCGAGGGACACTGGTAATAGGGAAAGCTAGCCCACACACAAAAATCAGTCTACTGCACTAGAAGTAGGAGCATGTGTATGGACTACGCTTGATTTTAAAACCAGCGAGAAAATTAACAAAAACCAAACCAAAAATCTACCACTCACTGATGAAACTTGCTCTCAGGTCTGATGAGTTGACCCTAGGGAGTTGAAGCTTACACTGAACATCAAGTAGGAACTTACATTGTTGTTGGTGTCACAGATGTGGCTACAGAGTTTCTAGTACTCAAGCAAGTTTTCATGTGATCAGTCTAATGTTTTAGACATACCCCATGCAACTAGGTCCTCAGCCAGCAATATTAAACATTGCTTTGAATTTTAACATGGTTTGTCATTAGCCATACAAGATGTAGTTAATATGGGAATACAAGTTTCTCATAAACTGTTAAATGTTGTATGTAATGTAACATGATATATCATCAGCCACACATGGTGTAGTTAATATGCAAAAACAAATATCTCATTAAGTGTTAAATGTTGTATTTAAGCCATGAAAGTGTGCCACTAGCCACAAATGATGTAGTTAATATGGGAATACAAGTTTCTCATAAAATGTTAAATGTTGTATTTAACTCCTTCAGTCACAAGCAGTTGTTACTTTTTTAACTCATTCCATCCAAAGTAGTCGTTACCTGAAATTAATAAATGTTGGGACTTCAGTCTCTGTGGTGAGATTATCCTTGCATGATCAATAGGGGGAGGGGGGGGGGGGGGGGGGCTAGAGCACTTACGAAGATATTTATCTGGAACAAAAATTATCCTTAACCAAAAGCAACCAAATGGTGGGTCCAAAGAGGTTGATATTTTAACCATATTGAACAGAAGGCTCTATGGTAACAATGGTGAGTGGTTGGTTAATCCTCTGTATTCAGAAACTAATGAGATGTGTGAGACTGATCCTGTAACTTCACATCTGCAGTGGGACATATTAGGATTAAGTAAATAGAAGTAAAGAAGTCTTGTATATGCATTGAGTTGTGATGAGTTGAGTTGAGTCAAGAACCGACATCACTGCACACGAAGCATACCCATAAGCGCTCAGTCATCTTCAACAGCCAGTGAAGAGTTCAAATACTAATGATACCTGTTACAATCTGATTATATTCCATTTTATACGCATTGTGGTATATTGGGCATATGGTGCTAGCCTCATATTCTTTTAGACCAATAAGCACTTGACCTGTGTTGTGGTCAGTGTCATGCTGACCACTGTTACGACGAGGGGAAGTCAATAAGTAAGCCACAAATGGCTAGAAAAATAACTAAATATGATAACAACTTGAAACCAGTTTATTTTTATACATATATTGTCCCTTTATTTCTCAACATAATTTACACCAACACTGATGCACTTACCCCATCGTTTTATCAGTCCTCCCAAACCGGCTGCATAGAACTGTGTGCTTTGTTTTCATTTACCTGCCATCCCACAGAACTGTGTGACTTACTTATTGACTCACCCTCATAATTTTTCAATCCAGCTATGCTGGACAAACATTTTTCAACATAAACACTGAAAACCCACCTTGGCGGGAGACATTTTGCGAATGACGCCAAAGTTGAATGTGAAGTGAAAACGTGATTTACAAAACAGATAAAACGTTCCTGTGTCACCAACCACTCTTATCATATCTAAAGATAAAACATTCCTATGTCACCAACCACTCTTGTCATATGTAAAAATAAAACATTCCTGTGTCACCAACCACTCTTGTCGTATGTAAAGATAAAACATTCCTGTGCCACAACCACTCTTGTCATATGCAAATGATGTGGAGGTCAGCATGGCCGAATGGATAAAAGTAGTTGCTCTTAAATGTCAAAAGGTTCAACTCCTACACTGGTCAGTTGGACTAAAATGTTGACTTCTTGTCCTTGACATGGGGACATACATTACAATTACCCCAGAAGTCGGAGCGGAACTGATTGCCAGGGACACTGGTAATAGGGAAAGCTAATCAGCAATCAGTCCAGTGCACATGTGTAAGGACTACGTTTGAGATCAACCTAGATTGGTGTCACACGTCGTTCTTGATGATAATATCATGAAGTTCTTACGATGATATGTTCATGATATTTTCGCGTGATGGTCGTTGTCTAGGTAACGATACTCATGGTGTGTCAATGGAGATATCTGACTGTCTTGCAATATAACTCACCCTAGGAGTGCATATTCACCAGTCATTAAACAAGATTCCGTTGGCGCACATAATCCTTTATTACAGAAATAAGACGGACAGACAGAACATGTTTATACATCCAGAAATAATGTAATCCATAGAATATAAATATCCTCACAATTTAACCAGCACACATCAATGCCTTCTCAAGCCTGCTTCATATCAAATCCACAAGACATTCAGTCCAACTACTATGCACGGCTGGATCTCCCACAATACACCCACACACTGGGTCTTAGTTTCCACTAACTATATCACCCCCTCTGGGTTCAGGCCCTCACTCACTATAGAACCCACTCTGGGTTATAGGCCTGTCTTCACAACTAGGAGAACAACACAACACGGAGATCTCTAACTCCGCTTCTCCTTAGACCACCGACTAGCTCGCATCTCCACATTCAACTCCCCGAAGTCCCTTGACTTCACACACAAATACCCTATCTCTCGCCCCATCCCCCCTAGGGGTTTTTCCTCTACCCTCACTATTTTATTTCTCAGGACTGGCCGTTTTCTCATAGCCAGGTCGGTCACTTTACTGTCTCCCACTTTCATCTCCATTCTTCCTCATGCCCGGTCACTCAACTCAATGTCAATGACCCAGGCTTATGTCATCACCCCCCTCTTAAAAGAAAACTTCGTTTTCAAATATTGGGAGACTAAAACTTACTAAACATGTGACCCAGACATATTGCCTGGGTAGCCCTAAGTCTGGCTGCACCTTACTCTAGCTACCACACTACATAATACATCAAATGCTCATAGTACACTCCTATATTCCTCATACATAAATACAACCATCTTTCTATCTTGTGTACCAATGCATGAACTAATACATCACATAATAATAATACATCATAGGAAAGCATTATACTTATGTACCCACAGGTCTCTTACTACTTCACGACCACACGATACTATTTGTGTACCGACCCTATATCAGGTGGTTCTGTTCTTGCATTAACCCTCCTCTGATTCCTGTCGATGCTGTGTCTACCTTTCATGTACCCCTGACTCATGGTACCTCTACAATTACAACATCTGTTTGCTATCCCTAGCCCTGGGTCAGTAATGTCGCGAACACTCTTTTGACCTGACTCAACTTTCCTATCTGCATATTGCACCGTTACACTTGAGTCTCTGTTTAGTCTGAACTCTTTATTCAATCTTGGCCCATATATCTGGCACCTTTCTTTCTGCTGCATACGCTGTATGCCTATGTGCCCTGCACATGCACTATCCTGAGCTGTTCTAGTATATCGGTCTCTATGTGCTAAAGGTACTGCTCCTTGCCCACGTGCAGTTCCACTATCTGCAAAGCTGCGAGTGAGAACATTGTTCTTCCTCTCGAAGCACCATCTACCTTTCTTTGACTGCCTATGTTCTACTCTCCTACACCCTTGGGAACATTTGTTCAGGGTAGTATCTTGTCTCTGGGAACCACTAGCACTATATTTGGGATCCATTCTCATCTGCTCAGCTGTACTATCCTTGTCCTGAGTTCCTGTGTCTACTTCAAGTGCCTCTTCTACCTCAGCTATACTCTCTAATTTAGGTTCTCTTGTGGTAACTACTATATTTTCGGTCCCAATAAACTACTTCCTCTTCTGTACAATCTTTAACTCCTATAACATTTCCTATGATCAAATCAGCCACTGGTGAGTCCAAAACACACGCTGTCACTCTTCCAGTGATGTATGGTGTTTTTACTGTTATTATGGCTAATGGGTAGAACTCTACTGTGCCGTTGAATGTTATGCATCTAATATTTTTCCCTGTATAATCCGAGGGATCTATTAAACTTTTCCTCAGTCCGATAGACGTACATCCGGAATCCCTAATTGTTAACGCTGGTCTATCATTGACGAATCCCTGATGCAGCTTCAAACTTCCTCCTTCATGCACTGCTGATCCTGCTTTCACTGTATGACCACATATTAGGACTGGCTGACTGTCTTTTTCAAAAAGAGATTTGCACCCACTACAATCTTCATTGTTCAGCGTCTCAATTACTTGCGCTGCATTTGAGTGCTCTGTTTCTCTTTATCACAATAATCCGTGCAGAAACTTTTACTTTTCTGTGGAGCAATGATTGTCACCTTTGTGTGTTCCCCACACTTTACTCCTATAACTCCCCTCCTCCTGGCGAGTTTTTAACCATGAATTACCCTTGTAACTCCCCTGGCACCCCTTTCCGTCTTATTATCTGCACCAAACTCTGAAGACGCCATACACACACACACTCGCTGTCCACAAGTTCACCTGACCTTCACCTTTGGCGCCTGTCTATTTTACGTGAACAAACTGTCCTAAACAGCGCCAACTTATTGTCCGCTGTCCTCCAGACAACTCTCTCAGCAGCGCAAAACCTTGTCTGTGTACTGTGAGTAAACCCTGCTGTCCCCTCTCCCTCTCAGGGTGGGCAATGGTTTTACCTGTGGTGGCTTTCTCGTGAACTGTCTGTTTTTCGTGGACAACCTTGGTCCCGTAATCACGTATTTTGCTTGTGATTTTTGCCGTGTATTTTTCCACGCACGCTGACAGTTTTTCTTCGATGTGGCGTCTTACACACACAAAAGAGTTGCTGTTAATCTCTTGACGCAGTACTGTCTAAATTGATGGAACGAAGCCACAGATAACTCCTCTCTCAGCGAAGAGCACACAAATATCTCAGAATGACACCAATGTCTATATTGTTCTTGACCTTATGTAGTCTTCCAAATAATCAATATATCCCCGTCGTTCTTGCCAGGAAAGACCCCAGATAATTCACTGGGTTTCTTGAACGGACGAAGCCTCCAGATGTCACACGTCGTTCTTGATGATAATATCACGAAGTTCTTACGATGATATGTTCATGATATTGTCGTGTGATGGTCGTTGTCTAGGTAACGATACTTATGGTGTGTCAATGGAGATATCTGACTGTCTTGCAATATAACTCACCCCAGGAGTGCATATTCACCAGTCATTAAACAAGATTCCGTTGGCGCACATAATCCTTTATTACAGAAATAAGACGGACAGACGGAACATGTTTATACATCCAGAAATAATGTAATCCATAGAATATAAATATCCTCCTCACAATTTAACCAGCACACATCAATGCCTTCTCAAGCCTGCTTCATATCAAATCCACAAGACATTCAGTCCAACTACTATGCACGGCTGGATCTCCCACAATACACCCACACACTGGGTCTTAGTTTCCACTAACTATATCACCCCCTCTGGGTTCAGGCCCTCACTCACTATAGAACCCACTCTGGGTTATAGGCCTGTCTTCACTACTAGGAGAACAACACAACACGGAGATCTCTAACTCCGCTTCTCCTTAGACCACCGACTAGCTCGGCATCTCCACATCAACTCCCCGAAGTCCCTTGACTTCACACACAAATACCCTATCTCTCGCCCCATCCCCCCTAGGGGTTTTTCCTCTACCCTCACTATTTTATTTCTCAGGACTGGCCGTTTTCTCATAGCCAGGTCGGTCACTTTACTGTCTCCCACTTTCATCTCCATTCTTCCTCATGCCCGGTCACTCAACTCAATGTCAATGACCCAGGCTTATGTCAATTGGTTAAACAGGATATTTTTGGGGTAGAAAAAAAATAGAAAGAAGAATATGCATTGTGTAATGTCTTTTAAGCCTTAGTTCTGTAAGCAGTTGAATCCCAGAAAAGATAATGTCAAGAAGGTACATTTTAATTGAATTTGTGAGAGATGGAAAGTCTAATGTCTTCTTCTTCTTTGTCAAAACAATATTTGGGTCAAAATTGCATTGTGCCTGTTTACAGCAGTGCTGTGATATTTATACCTTTCAGCCGACACATCTGACTTCTTCAGGTGTTTGTTGACTGGGTTCGCCTTCTTGGGAAAGTCTAATTCAGAGAGAAAAATAATAGAGGAAGGCCTAAAACCTCATGGAGAAGAGAAGCAGAAACAGCATCAAACAACATGGGAAGGACATGGACAGAGCTGCATGGGATAGCTAAACATAGGAGGACTTTGGGGGGATTGGTTGAGGGCTGTGATAGGAGGGCTTGAGGGTCTGTGATAGGAGGGCTTGGAGTCAGTTGGTTGAGGGTCTGTGATAGGAGGGCTTGGAGTGAGTTGGTTGAAGAGCTGTGATAGGAGGGCTTGGAGTGAGTTGGTTGAAGAGCTGTGATAGGAGGGCTTGGAGTGAGTTGGTTGAGGGGCTGTGATAGGAGGGCTTGAGGGTCTGCGATAGGAGGGCTTGAAGTGAGTTAGTTGAGGGGCTATGATATGAGGGCTTGGAGTGAGCTGGTTGAGGGCCTGTGATAGGAGGGCTTGAAGTGAGCTGGTTGAGGGCCTGTGATAGGAGGGCTTGAAGTGAGCTGGTTGAGGGCCTGTGATAGGAGGGCTTGAAGTGAGCTGGTTGAGGGCCTGTGATAGGAGGGCTTGAAGTGAGCTGGTTGAGGGCCTGTGATAGGAGGGCTTGAAGTGAGCTGGTTGAGGGCTGTGATAGGAGGGCTTGAAGTGAGCTGGTTGAGGGCCTGTGATAGGAGGGCTTGAAGTGAGCTGGTTGAGGGCCTGTGATAGGAGGGCTTGAAGTGAGCTGGTTGAGGGCCTGTGATAGGAGGGCTTGAAGTGAGCTGGTTGAGGGCCTGTGATAGGAGGGCTTGAAGTGAGCTGGTTGAGGGCCTGTGATAGGAGGGCTTGAAGTGAGCTGGTTGAGGGCCTGTGATAGGAGGGCTTGAAGTGAGCTGGTTGAGGGCCTGTGATAGGAGGGCTTGAAGTGAGCTGGTTGAGGGCCTGTGATAGGAGGGCTTGAAGTGAGCTGGTTGAGGGCCTGTGATAGGAGGGCTTGAAGTGAGCTGGTTGAGGGCCTGTGATAGGAGGGCTTGAAGTGAGCTGGTTGAGGGCCTGTGATAGGAGGGCTTGAAGTGAGCTGGTTGAGGGCCTGTGATAGGAGGGCTTGAAGTGAGCTGGTTGAGGGCCTGTGATAGGAGGGCTTGAAGTGAGCTGGTTGAGGGCCTGTGATAGGAGGGCTTGAAGTGAGCTGGTTGAGGGCCTGTGATAGGAGGGCTTGAAGTGAGCTGGTTGAGGGCCTGTGATAGGAGGGCTTGAAGTGAGCTGGTTGAGGGCCTGTGATAGGAGGGCTTGAAGTGAGCTGGTTGAGGGCCTGTGATAGGAGGGCTTGAAGTGAGCTGGTTGAGGGCCTGTGATAGGAGGGCTTGAAGTGAGCTGGTTGAGGGCCTGTGATAGGAGGGCTTGAAGTGAGCTGGTTGAGGGCCTGTGATAGGAGGGCTTGAAGTGAGCTGGTTGAGGGCCTGTGATAGGAGGGCTTGAAGTGAGCTGGTTGAGGGCCTGTGATAGGAGGGCTTGAAGTGAGCTGGTTGAGGGCCTGTGATAGGAGGGCTTGAAGTGAGCTGGTTGAGGGCCTGTGATAGGAGGGCTTGAAGTGAGCTGGTTGAGGGCCTGTGATAGGAGGGCTTGAAGTGAGCTGGTTGAGGGCCTGTGATAGGAGGGCTTGAAGTGAGCTGGTTGAGGGCCTGTGATAGGAGGGCTTGAAGTGAGCTGGTTGAGGGCCTGTGATAGGAGGGCTTGAAGTGAGCTGGTTGAGGGCCTGTGATAGGAGGGCTTGAAGTGAGCTGGTTGAGGGCCTGTGATAGGAGGGCTTGAAGTGAGCTGGTTGAGGGCCTGTGATAGGAGGGCTTGAAGTGAGCTGGTTGAGGGCCTGTGATAGGAGGGCTTGAAGTGAGCTGGTTGAGGGCCTGTGATAGGAGGGCTTGAAGTGAGCTGGTTGAGGGCCTGTGATAGGAGGGCTTGAAGTGAGTTGATTGCGGGCCTGTGATGGAAGGGCTTGGAAGTGAGTTGGTTGAGGGGCTGTGATAGGAGGGCTTGGAATGAGTTGGTTGAGGGCCATTGCCCCAATAGTTTATAGGGTGTTAACAAGGAGACAGAGAATGCGTCTTTTATTTGTCAAATTGCCTAGTAATTTTTATGGTAATTTGTTTTCTGTTTTAGCATCAGCAGTCAACCCTAACAATATCATGTTTATGAACAGAACTGTATTCACATTAATGTGTTTTTCACGTGCCCCATTTTCAGAACACCATTTTGTGCAAGATAATAGCTGACAGAATGGCACCTTTGCGGCAACTGAGAAACATTTTCTGTAAGCAGTTGAATGCCAGAAATAATAATGTCAAGAAGGTACATTTTAATAAAATTTGCGAGAGATAGAAAGTTAATATTTTCTTCTTTTTTTGTCAAAATTTTATTTTAGATAAAATTGCATTGTGCCTGTTTACAGCTGAGCTCAGATATTTGCGCCCTTCGCCCAACACATCTAACTTCTTCAGGCATTTTTTGAATGGGTTAGCCTTCTCAGGAAAGTCTAATTTGCGAGGCTACTAAATTGTCAGAGGAGCATAGTGGCTAGACACCTGTCTGCCGGTTTAGGTGGTCATGGGTTCAAATTCACATTGAAGCGGGTTTTTTAAAATTGATCTGGGCAACTAGGTTGATCCATTCTTAAATGGGTACCAGGAAATGACATGGGAAGTGAAGGCGGCCGGCATGACATTGACCATATCACCACCCAAGTGCTGACTAGTCTATAAAGCACCTTGGGCCTTAAGATGTTTAAAAGGGTCCCTCACTTTTTGCTACTACTAAATTGTCTTTACTTTTTGCTACCACTAAATTGCCAGGATGTTTTATTCACATTCCTGGAAATTATAAGACACTTGCTTATGATCACTGAAGATATGGCTCCTGAGCCAAACTATTTGGTATTATTGAAATCGTTAAACAATAACAAATCATCCATATCATGTTAAATTACAGCTGTGCTAATTAAATAAGGAGTAAAGATTTTATACATTGAAATATACTAGCAGACCGTTAGAATTTCAAAGGTGGAAAATGTAGCAAAACAGTTTAAGATAATCCCAGTTTTTCTTTTAATTACGGGAGATGATTCTGATTGTAAACAATAAAGGGATATTACTCTTACAGATATTTAACACTGTTTCTCTATTGTCTTGGAGAGGTTGCTACCGCTTGCAGAAGAAATTCGAAAAAATCACTTCACAATATAATAGTGTTTGGATTATGAATATTTAAAAAGATATATGAAAGTATTATCTCCAGGCACATAACTTCTTCATAGATTTGTTTTTAAAATTTTTTTTAAAACTTGGAGAAGACTGTAGTGAATGCAAGAATCTCCGTGGCCAGCATGGCCTTTGGCAGACTGTACAAGAATGTATGGGACAGAAATGGAATAAGCCTGAAAACAAAGCTGAATGTCTATAAAGCAGTCGTTTTATCCACACTGTTATATGCTTGTGAAACCTGGATTGTTTGGAAATTAAACCACTTTCACACAGTCTGCCTTAGGAAGCTATTGAAGATTAAATGGCAAGACCCCCTCTGCTGTGTGTCCACCGTGACGAGGTAGAGGGGCTTGTGCATCCCAATGACCCCAAGAGCTATGCCGACGGTAGCACAGCTACTGGTAGGGCCACCCATGTCGGACAGGTCAAGGGAGGGGGACCAGACGAAGAGACACACAAACCTGCTGCCTTGTAGGTAGACTGGGGACAGTCAAAGGCTAGGGAAAGCATCCCGAATACATGCTTGTCGAAATCGGATGTACTGAGCCACAGGCTTGACAAAGCAGTGCAACGTAAAACCTGCTGCCTTGTAGGTAGACTGGGGACAGTCAAAGGCTAGGGAAAGCATCCCGAATAAATGCTTGTCGAAATCGGATGTACTGAGCCACAGGCTTGACAAAGCAGTGCAACGTAACTTAATTCATGATGTCACAAATCAAAATTAATCGTTATGGTGCTAATCCCGTGAAGTCCCATCAGGCGGCGATAGTGCCGGGCTCCCTGCCTCGAGGGGGTCCACCCATGACTACTGGTGGTCACCTTCCCCTGTGCTGTGGAGTCAAGGCACAGAGGAGTAGGTTAAGAGCTATTGACCAAATACCCCGGACACTCAACATACTACAGTGGAATGCCGAAGGAGTTTACAAGAAGAAAGACTCCCTAACACAGCGTCTTCATAAAGATAGAATAGATATGGCATGCATTCAAGAGACACACCTCAACGCCAATCACAAATTCTCAGTCAGAGGATATCAGGCCACACGTTTCGACCGCGAAGGACACAAAGGAGGAGTTCTAATACTTACACGAAACACAATACCTTGCAGTGAAGTAACTGTGATCTCTGACAACCAAACGGAAATTATAGGTGTTGATATAATGATAAAGGACGTGAAAATAAGAATCTACAATCTGTATAGCCCAGCAGATAAGGACCTTACACTCTCAAATATGAAAATAACTGACACAAACTGCATTATTGTCGGAGACTTTAATAGCCGTTCAGAAAGATGGGGATACCCAGATACTGACAAAAGAGGAGATGAATTGGAGGACTGGAAAATAGACTCAAATCTCCATCTACTCAACAAAGCGGATGACACACCGAGCTTCTACTCCAGAAGATGGCTTACCACTTCTACTCCAGACTTAGCTTTCTGCACAGGAGACATCCTCCACAAAATCGATCGCCATGTGCTGGACCAATTAGCAGGTAGTGACCACAGACCAATCAAGCTTGTAATGAATATGGAGTACGTTCCACAGGAGCAAAAGCCCTTGCCCCGCTGGAATTACAAACGAGCAGATTGGGACAGATTTGCCATACTAACAGACAAATATTGTGAAAACATAAATACACGATATGGCAACATAAAGCAAATGGTGGAAATTCTAAACAGAGCGATAATACAGGCAGCCACTGAGTCCATTCCTAGAGGAGCGAGGAAACATTACAAACCATACTGGACTGAAGAACTACAAAGTTTGGAGGACAAAGTTGAAGATGCCAGGAAGACAGCAGAGAGAGAACAAACAATTGAAGCGAATATCTCTCTCAAAGCCATCTCAGCAAAATATAAAAGAACAGTAAATCAAACAACAAGAGATTGTTGGAGGGAAAAAACAGAAAACCTGAATTTTGACAGGGATGGAAACAAACTATGGAAACTAGTGAAAGCCATGAACAATGAAGGACCTAGAAACAAACAAATAACAATTAAACAAGGAAATGCCTTGCTTACAGGAAAAAAGGCTGCAAATGCACTAATGGAACACTATGCAAATGCAAACCACATTGATATTACAACCGAACAGAAGAAAGCAATCAAAGACAAACAGATACATCATAGAAATACAGAGACAGCAGCAGAATATATGATGGCAAATCTAACAATGGAAGAAATGGAACAGGCAATGAATACCCTAAAAAAGAAGAAATCACCAGGAAAGGATGGAATCACAAATGAAATGCTAATAGGACTAGGCACCAAGGCAAAGAAGAAACTACTAGCAGTCCTAAATAACAGCTGGAAGAGAGGAATAGTCCCACAGGCATGGAAGGAAGCTATACTAATACCAGTCCCAACGAAAGGAAAAGACCTGGAAGAACCAAATGGCTATCGACCTATCAGTCTACTTAGCTGTGTAGGAAAATTAATGGAACGCATTATCAATGGCAGGCTAACATGGCATCTGGAAGAAAACAAACTCTTAACACCACACCAAGCAGGATTCAGAAAGTACAGATCCACTGAAGATCAAATAACCTATATAGCTCAGGAAATAGAGGATGCCTTCCAAGAGAAAAAGCACAAACTAGCAGTCTGGATAGATTTAGAAAAAGCATTTGATAAAGTATGGAAGGAAGGACTGAAAGTAAAACTGCAAAACATGCATGTTTGTGGAAAAATGTATAAATGGATCAGCCACTACCTTGAGAACAGAACTGCCAGGACAAAAGTACAAGGACAAACAAGCAAAATGATGCTGCTGGAGCAAGGTGTCCCCCAAGGAGGAGTTCTTTCACCAACATTATTCCTAGCATATATAAATGACATCACAGAAAATTTTCCAGCCAGAGTACACACATCCTCCTTTGCAGATGACCTAGCCATATGGACATCTGAAGAATATATTAGTACAGCTAACAGCAGAATACAGCAAGCCTTATTAGCGCTAGAGGACTGGTCAAAATCATGGCTAGTGAAGATAAGTGAGGAGAAAACAACATGCACAGTGTTCTCCCTCTCAAATAAAACTCAGCAACCTAAGCTGGTATTGAATGGAAAAATATTGCGCCATGAAGAAAATCCAAACTATCTAGGAGTCACCTTTGATCGTCGCCTGACATGGAAGACACAGGTTGAGAAACAACAACAACAACAACAACAACAAAACTTTATTTTGAAAGGGTTAAGAATTGGGCACGCAGGCCCGTCTAATATTCTGCCCTTTTATCACTCTCTTTCATACATTATACCATTCACACGTCATTCAAGGCTAACTGAAAACAGCAACAATATAAAATATATGCATTATAAAGGCATGTTGAAAAAATTAAAAATAAATACTACACGACTCAGTAATAGTAATAACTGGTGTGGTATTTATTAGCTACGTGGAATATACTGGACTACCAAAAGGGGACTGGCTGTTATACTAGGGTTTTATTATATTATTACTTCTATTATTAAGGGGGAAGGTAATCCGTACTGAGATAGTGTTCAAATAATTTGCGATTATATGTATAGGGATTGATGATGTCTTTTATTTCATCTGGAAGATTGTTCCACAGCTGAGCTGCAGAGTACGTTAAGCTTGTTTTGTATAAGTCTATCCTAGGCTTCGGAAGGTGTAATAAATTTAATCGTTTACTGTGTCTAGCATTATATTCAAACAATGGCCAAAGGTAGTTTGGGGCATTCCGATGTAGGATTTTGTGAATTAGTTTGGCCTTATTGAAAAGCAGACGTTTGCGGAGTGGTAGTAACTGAAGGCGTTTATGCTGGCTAGGATTTTCAGTTAAATGTTTGCTATAAATTAATCTCATGGCCCGTTTCTGGAGTGAGTAAAGTCGCTTGGTGCTTGAATTGGAACAACCGTCCCAGATTGTAGAGCAGTAGTCAAAATGTGTCTGTATGTGTGACGTATAGAATATTTTCCTTGTGTCCTCATCAAGGAAATTTTAATATTGGAGAGTTGGTAGACTTTTTTCGCTGTTTGTTTAGTGAGCGCTTGAACGTGAGGATTAAAGGTTAGGTTTCTATCAATGATGAGGCCTAATGTTTTGTGCTCAGTTACACTTTCTACTGGCATGTTATCGATGTGAAGTTGAAGTGATCTGTGTGAATTTAGAGTCTGAAGTCTTTGTCTTGTTGTTAATAACATAGATTTTGTTTTAGTGATGTTAATTTGCATACGGTTCGCATAGCTCCACCTAACTACATTATTTAATTCTTGTTGCAAAGACGACTCCAGCAAATTACTGCTTTCAGCGTTTGTATACACTGTACAGTCGTCTGCAAATAGATCGCAGGACGACGAAAGATGCAAAGGTAGATCATTAATATATATGGCGAATAATAGAGGGCCAAGAATAGAGCCTTGCGGTACTCCAGTATTGAAGGTAGTGGTTTGGGACAGAGATTTATTGCATGAAACTACTTGCTTTCTGTTTGACAGAAAAGATGTTATTAGCGTCACAACATTAGGGCCAATTTTCATTGTCTCTAGTTTTTTAATTAAAATGGCATGGTCTATCATATCAAATGCTTTTCTGAAATCGATAAACACAGCTCCACATAGATTGTTGTTATTTATATTATGGTGCCAATTTTCTATCATGTTTGTTAGGGCCGTATGGCAAGAATATTTTGGTCGAAATCCTGATTGACTGTCAACTATAAGCTTGTTGCTATCTAAATACTGTAATGTTACCTTATGGATGTGTTTTTCTAGTGGTTTTGATAGTGATGATAGTAAAGAAATGGGTCTATAATTGTTCGGGAGACCATTGTCCAATGAACCAGATTTAAGGAGAGGATACACTTTAGCGATTTTGAGAGCTGATGGAAAGTGACCTTTGGTGATACACTGATTATATACATAGATCTGAAGAACCTAAAAAAATCGAACAAGAGCAACGTAGAGAATGGCAATCATGAAAAAGCTTGCTGGTACAACGTGGGGAGCAGATGAGAAAGTTCTCAAGAAGTTATATACTGGACGGGTGAGGCCAGTACTGGAATATGGCATTGCAGCTTGGGCAACAGCAGCTAAATCAAACTTTAACAAAATAAGTAGAGTCCAAAACCAAGGAATGCGAATCATAACTGGAAGCCTGAAGACAACGCCTATTAATGAACTAGAAAAGATCACTTGTTTACAACCAATGCAGGATAGAAGAGATAGCAGAGCCCAGCAACAAGCAGAAAAATTTAGAAGATTGACAGACCACCCTATGTACAACAGATTTAATGGTTTTGGAAAGGGAAGACTGAAGCGTAGCAACTTTGTAGAAACTGCAAAACGAAGGATTAGGGCAGATCCTATACTTAACATATCAACAGTCAAGCCATACACAATGCACACAAGTTCCCAGCTTGGAGACAGCAGCAACTGCCTGAGATGATAGAAAACATTCCTGGTATTGAGAAAAAGAACACTCAGCATGAAACCGAAAGAAGAGAAATAACCCTAAACTACATAAAAGAACATTACCCAAGCAGGAATTGGACCCATGCATATACAGATGGATCAGCCAAAAATTCAATAGAGAATGGAGGAGGAGGAATTCTCCTAAATTTAAAAAATGGAGTGAAAAAAACACTTTCAATGGCAACTGGAAAATTTTCAAGTAACTTCAAAGCGGAGGTAGAGGCTTTGAAAACTGCAGCAGAAATGCTCCTGATGGAGGAAAATAAAGAGAAGCAAATAGATATCTTCACAGATGCAAAGTCAGCTGTCTCAATACTGAAGAGCAATAACAGCACAGAACTAACTGACCTAAGAGCAGTACTCCATGGTCTATGCCAGAAATCCAAAAAAGTTGTAATACAGTGGATCCCATCACATTGCAGTATACCTGGAAACGAAGAGGCTGACAGACTGGCAAAAGAGGGCGGACGACTACCACAGCCTGACATAGACATAACCTATAATGAGGCAAAGAGGTTGATAAAAAGCACTTATAGAACCAAATGGGAATCAGAGCATCCAGGCCATCAGAAGGATGATGCATATTACAAACTCGACTGAAGAGAACAAGTAGCAATCTTCAGACTCCGCACAGGACATAACAGGCTGAAATACCACTTGTTCAATAAACTAAAGATAGGAGATACCGATGAATGTAATTGTAGAACTGGAAAAATGACAGCAAAACATTTGCTGCAGGATTGCCCAACGTATGCAGAACAGAGAAAGATATTTTGGCCCACACCTGCTTCATTTGAGGACAAGCTCTATGGAGATATCAACAAGCTCAAGTTGACAGCAGCTTACTTTAACTACATACAGGTTGACATTTAAAGGTGCATGAAGACCCAGAGGCATGAAATGGAATATTGCTTGGTTAGCAAATCCATTATGTGGAAAGTCCAAATCGAAAGCTCGCTGTGTGGGCTTCATAAAAGGTGGAAAAGTGTCCTAGTGGCATGAAATGGAATATTGCTTGGATAGCAAATCCATTATGTGGAAAGTCCAAATCGAAAGCTCGCTGTGTGGGCGTCATAAAAGGTGGAAAAGTGTCCTAGTGGCATGGAATGGAATATTGCTTGGATAGCAAATCCATTACGTGGAAAGTCCGAATCAAAAGTCCACTGTGTGGACTTCATAAAAGGTGGAAAAGTGTCCTAGTGGCACGAAATGGAATATTGCTTGGATAGCAAATCCATTACATGGAAAGTCCGAATCGAAAGCTCACTGTGTGGATGTCATCTGCAGACTGCATACTTCTGGTTTCCGGAGGAACAGCCTATGGTGAACGGAAGGCTCAATATACGGAAGTGAGGCTAAGCAGCCATGTGCAGGACGTGACGATTCCTTGGGTGAGCCCAGTACCAGAGCGCTATGTATCGGCTCTGCAAGTATGGAAGCCTCCTTGGATGGCGGGGAATGCCCATGGTCTGCCCCTGCCTTCCCTTGAGGGCTGACCAGGATCTTTGGCTGTTCTATATGGACCAGCTGGGATGGGGGATAACACCACAACAGTGAGAGTCAAACGTCCTAAGAAACCCCTGGGAAGGTTAACCCGGTCAACAAATGCCCGCAGAAGTCGGATGTGTCGGCCTAACGGCGCAAGAACGCAGCTCTGCTGTAAACAGGCACAACGCAATCACATCCGGAAAAAAAAACTCCGGATGAACGAAGAAGAAGAAGAAGAAATGGCAAGACAAGATCCCTGACACTGAAGTCCTAGAAAGAGCATCCATGCCCAGCATCCACACTCTACTGATGAAGAATCAGATTCGCTGGGCTGGTCACTTGACTCGCATGCCAGATCACAGGCTCCCTAAACAAATTTGTTACAGCGAGTTGTGTTGTGGTAAACATTCCCAAGGCAGTCAGAGGAAACGCTTTAAAGACACTCTGAAAATCTCTTTGAAAGCTTTTGGAATTCGTCATGTCACTTGAGAGTGCTGCCAAAGACCAAAATTCATGGCGTACATCATTACACAAGGGTGCAGTCACTTGTGAAGCAACCAGGACTGCATGAGCTGTGAAAAAAAGGCTGGACAGAAAAACCACTGCAGGAAATCCTCCTCCAGAAATGTCAAGCATTCTTTGTCCACATTGTCAAAGAACATTTCGAGCCAAAATAGGCCTTATCAGCCATCTTAGAACCCACGGCTCCATACTTTCAACCCCACTGGATGAAATGAATGGTCATCATCATTCTTGATGGACAAACAATATTTTTTTTAAAACGTGCCAGCAGCAACAGAAATATTGTTTGTCAGAAAAATAAACACAATGAAAGGAAGATGAGAAGAGAGACATTGGAGAACATTTGACAACTGGAATAATCAACAGGAAAAGAGGCAGAGGCAATTTGAATCATCAACGCCAATATTTCACTAGTTTTCCTAGGAATACAGCATCAACACTAATAGTATGAAATGCGTTTTCTTTTACAATACACATTCTAATGAGCTTCAAAAGAATATAAAATTACTATGACTTTTACACAAATGTAATAATCATATTTGGAAATATTAAATAATTGCTTTGACATTTTTGTGGTTGCCCTTCTTAAGCACATTGATGCTGGATGGTCAGAGGCAGTGACATGGAGGAATTTCATCAACAGAGTTGATCCAGAATACCAAGGACCAGGATCTGTGGACAGACATGAACACCTACACCAGTTGGCTGCTAATGATATTCCTTCATGCCACCGTCTCAGTTCGTCCAGCATAATTTCTCTTGGTCTGCCTCTGCCTCTTTTCCCACTGATCTTTCCAGCTATCACAATGTTTTCCAGATCGTCTCTTCTCATCACATGAAAAAAGAATGCTGATGCCTGTGTCTTTTTTTTTCCAGCCCTATTCTGGGGACAAAGTAATTTCCCAGCCACTGCTCCACACTAATTGGCTAATAGTTCTCTTCTGAATACATTATCAACATAAATAGTTCAATAGTTCTCCTAGCAATAAATCATCAACATTAATAGTCCACTAGTTCTCCTAGCAATACATCATCAACACTTAAAGTCCACTAGTTCTCTGAGCAATACAATATCAACATTAATAGTACACTAGTTCTTCTAGCAATACATCATCAACATTAATAGTCCACTAGTTCTAGCAATACATCATCAACATTAATAGTCCACTAGTTCTCCTAGCAATACACCATCAACATTTATAGTAAACTAGTTCTTCTAGCAATACATCATCAACATTAATAGTCCACTAGTTCTCCTAGCAATATATCATCAACATTAATAGTCCACTAGTTCTCCTAGCAATATATCATCAACATTAATAGTCCACTAGTTCTCCTAGCAATATATCATTAGCATTAATAGTCCACTAGTTCTCCTAGCAATTTATCATCAACATTAATAGACTAGTTCTAGCAATACATCAGCATTAATAGTACACTAGTTCTTCTAGCAATACATCATCAACATTAATAGTCCACTAGTTCTCCTAGCAATTTATCATCAACATTAATAGTCCACTAGTTCTCCTAGCAATATATCATCAACATTAATAGTCCACTAGTTTTCCTAGCAATATATCATCAACATTAATAGTCCACTAGTTCTCCTAGCAATATATCATCAACATTAATAGTCCACTAGTTCTCCTAGCAATATATCATCAACATTAATGTTCTCCTAGCAATATATCATCAACATTAATAGTCCACTAGTTCTCCTAGCAATATATCATCACCATTAATAGTCCACTAGTTCTCCTAGCAATTTATCATCAACATTAATAGTCCACTAGTTGTCCTAGCAATTTATCATCAACATTAATAGTCCACTTGTTCTCCTAGCAATATATCATCAACACTAATAGTCCACTAGTTCTCCTAGCAATATATCATCAACACTAATAGTCCACTAGTTCTCCTAGCAATATATCTTCAACACTAATAGTCCACTAGTTCTCCTAGCAATATATCATTAACACTAATAGTCCACTAGTTCTCCTAGCAATATATCATAAACACTAAAAGTCCACTAGTTCTAGCAATATATCATCAACATTAATAGTCCACTAGTTCTCCTAGCAATATATCATCAACACTAAAAGTCCACTAGTTCTCCTAGCAATATATCATCAACATTAATAGTCCACTAGTTCTCCTAGCAATATATCTTCAACACTAATAGTCCACTAGTTCTCCTAGCAATATATCATCAACACTAATAGCCCACTAGTTCTCCTAGCAATATATCGTCAACACTAATAGTCCACTAGTTCTCCTAGCAATATATCAACACTAATAGTCTACTAGTTCTCCTAGCAATATATCATCAACACTAAAAGTCCACTAGTTCTCCTAGCAATATATCATCAACATTAATAGTCCACTAGTTCTCTAGCAATATATCATCAACACTAAAAGTCCACTAGTTCTCCTAGCAATATATCATCACACTAAAAGTCCACTAGTTCTCCTAGCAATATATCATCAACACTAAAAGTCCACTAGTTCTCCTAGCAATATATCATCACATTAATAGTCCACTAGTTCTCTTAGTAATATATCATCAACATTAATAGTCCCACTAGTTCTCCTAGCAATATATCATCACACTAATAATACATTAGAGTATTGGCTTTTACTATACAAAACCGGCTCCATGGTGAGAGGCTACAGATGCTTAGAAGCGCAGTTGTGGGCTGTTTGGCAGCAGACCTTATGTTGGTTTTTTATGAAATGGTAATGGGTGCCGTTCATTTAGAAAGTAATGGCAAACTACTGAACGTAAACTTGCCCAGGAATAACAACAGGCAAAAATGCTGGGGTTGACTGCCATGTCCTGTAAAGAATATACAACAACTTTTCTTTTACAATACACATTTTACTTGGCTTGATAAGAATACAGAATTACTGTGACTTTACACAAATGTTCTAATTAAACATGATAACATTAAATAATTACTTTTACTTTTTTATAATTGGCCTTCTTATGCACAATATGTTTGTAGAATTATGACATTCGCTTGATTGTCCTGACTAACCGTAGTGCATAATGACACTGACTCAGAAATAATTGTCTTTTTTTAAAATTATAATACTCTTGTTATCTTTCTTTAGTTGGACACTGTTTGTGATCAAATGGCAGATCTTCTTCCAAAGTTTCTTCTGCATCGTAAGTAAAAAAAATGTCTTTATTAAGCTTTTAAGTTTCATGATTTGTAGAAACCGATGATATTAAAACTGTTGCGTGTATGCAGATTTCATGTTGTTTATCTGATAGTGCACAAGAGACTATAAGTTTGGTATGAATCTTCTCCTCCTCCTCTTCTTCACGGCCTTCTCCTGCGGCGACGGCCACATCATTGTCCTCTTCTTCACGTTGTTCTTTGCATTGCTGACTTACACTTGTCATCTCACCTAGCTTCACTGAGGTCAGCTGTATACAAGAATGTTATGCATTATCACTATCATAAAGTGTTTCCAAATTACTCTTATAGAGCCGGGAGCACAGAGTTGGGGTGATCGTCCAACCTTGCAAAATACCCCCATGGCTTGTGCATTTATCACCTATGGCAGTAAAAGTTCAAATCCTGGCCTTCAAGTAGCGGAACTGTTTTATCTAATAGGAGACGGGGCGACGGCGAGTCTCTGGCACTGTAAAACAACCAGACTGCTCTAGATATGTATGTATGTACATACATACACAGACATGTGTGTACATGCATACATATCTAAACTCGATTAAGACTACAGTCTACTCCAGCAAAGGAAAGGTGCTGAAGACAGAGGCAACCAGCCAGTAGGGGCACCACAGAAATCAGGATGCCACGCAATCATGCCATGGAATATGTCGATTACTGCAAAGCGTTATGTTGCTTGCCCTGCTTTTGACCAGGCAGGTGCAATAACCGGGCCCCTATGCCTAGAGGGTGTCCAACAGGCGACTGAAGGTCCTTCTCAGATGTCCTGTGGAGCCGAGGGGACCTGAGAATAGAGCGCCTGGCCATACCAAACAAAGACTGAAATAATGCACTGGTATAAAAATAACCTGACGTACCCGTTACATACCACCAAAAGGAAAGAATGATCAAATAAGTCAGAAAGCCACCAAAACCTGCTCAAGATGACTACAGCTTATGGACAGACCAGAACAAGTCATTATGCTGTGCCTCAGAATATGACATAATAGATTACATACCACATGTATACAAACTTCAAGAAAGGTGAATCAGCCATGTGCACATGTGGATTGGTGCCACAGACAGCAGATCACATACTCCAGACTGCCCAGAATATGACATATCTAGCCAAAACTTCTGGCCTAGAGAAATAACAGTGGAAGATAAACTATATAACACTGAGTGAACTTAAAAAAAGACAGCGAATTCATACAAGAGACAATATTGCAGTTATAGACACATTTTAAGGGAGCGAAAGAAGAAATTATCATAAAGTTAGTCTGAAGACTAGTGTTGAAGTTGGCTAACCACGGCAATGTATTGTCCACTGTTTTCAGTTACTTTGATCAACTCAACATAGAACAGAACCCCAAGTTCTGGCATGCCTGTGTGGAGTAGCTGTTTCTGGGATGGCTTCATTTTTTTTCCCCTGCACTTAATAGATTCAGTGCCAAAACAAAATGTAGGTTTTGACCAAACAAAATGAATGGCAGAAAATGGGAAGCAGAGGTATAACACAGTTATGAGTAAAAGGTTGTTAATATGGTAGTAGACATGTTCTATTATATATCAAATTAAAAAAGGGTTGAATGGGGGTGGGGGGGGGGGAGAACTACTGTATATAAGCCCATAGCAGATAAGGAAAGTTGCTTAAGATTTATTCAACTGTGGCCAAGCAAAGGCAGCATGAAATTTTGTACACTTCATTTGTTGCCTAACAGACAGCTTTGGCTGAAATATTTTACCGCACCTGTCTGTTACTGACTTAAGGGATGCAAACAATAGTGACCCTTTACCCACCATGTCATTCGTAAGTGGGGAATGAGGAGGGTTGGGTTGTGGCTGGCTTCTCTATTCCATAAAAAAACAAACTTTAGCTACAAAATCCAGAGGACCATGAACAAGTCTATGGGTAGGTCTAACTACTCCAGATGTGAGGAGCAGACTGGCACTGGATAGGACGCATACTGAGAAACTCTGACAATAGCATACATATAATTCCTGATAATAGTATACATAGAAACCCTGACAATAGTATACATAGAGACCCTGTTAAGGTATACGTAGAAACTCTGATAATAGTATACATAGAAACCCTGGCAATAGTTGGTTAGTTAGTTAGTTAATTAGTTAGTTAGTCGAGTTCCAACTTCATTGCAACGGGTCGTCCCCATTATACTCTATTCCTGTGCCAGTGAATATCACACAAAATGCTCCTCACTGTCCAATGTGAAAAGTGGAACAGACAGGAGTCTCTGCAATCCAACAGCCTGCACAGGTAACTTTGCATAATGTTGCCAGAATGCCAACACAAAAGCCATCACGAAAATTACGGTTCATCGTCGATGGAATCGGCAGTCACCAGAAAGACTTCATTGACCCAGGTTTTCTCACATGGCTCGGAGTCTGACGGTAGTATACGCTTACAAGGTCCAGACACTTGTGTTTGACAGGTGTATGTGCCCAGTGGTCCCGGGCGCGTATACGACCCTTACCTGCGGGATTTGGCTGAACGCCTCTAAGTCAAAATCCCAAGGTTTTAGGGTCTGGCCATTGCTCGTGTAGGCGAGGTCTCGGAGGTTTGACGCTGAGCCACCAGCATCTGCAGCCTACCCTGTTCCAGACGTATTGGTTACCCATTCCTCTGGATCAAACAGAGCAAGGGCGAGAGAGGGAACATGTCGTTTGGGCACCACATGTTCTCTGAAGCTCTGCCCAGGCATTGTGATGGAATTTTGGCCACATTCCAGCTCACATACTTTGGTCTGTCAAGACTGTAAGGTGTCACTCACAGTATACATAGAAATCCTGATAATAGTATACATAGAAACTCTGTTAATAGTATACATAAACAGTCTCGAGCGGAACAGCATAGTTGGGAGTGTACAAGCCTTATCCTGGTGTGAGGAAATGCAACCTAAAGACTAAATGTCATGGCAGGGCAGATCAGGCCCTAAGCCTTGGTTGGTAACTGGTCTAGGATCGAAGCTCCGACAGGCGGACAGTTAGAGCATTGCTTTGCCAATCCAGCAGCTTCTGCAGCTTGCAGCTTGTCTTGTTCCAGACATATTGGTGTCACCTTTCCTCTGGAGTAAACTAGACAGGTCGAGAGAGGGATCATGCTGCATGGGCAACACATGGTCTCTAAATTCAGCTCAGGCTTTGTATTATGGAGAGATAACCCCATTTTACAAACTATCGTCTGTCAAGACAGCAAAGTGCCAGTCAGTCAGTATACTTGGAACCTGATAATATTATATGTAGAAACCCTTATAATAGTATACGTAGAAACTCTGACAATAGTATATGTAGAAACCCTGTTAATAGTATATATAGAAATCCTGACCAAAAATAAATAATAAATAAATCACAAATACTAAAGTATTGGAAGATCAGGTTGTGTGACGGTGTGTTCCATGCTCAGTCTTCGTAGACTTAGATGGATAGGGCACGTTAGGAGGATGGATGATGGTAGAATACCAAAGGACATCTTTTTTGGTGAATTACAGACGGGTAGGAGATCTCAGGGTTGGCCTCTACTGCAACACAAAGATGTGTGTAAGTGGGACATGATTGATACAGGCATTGATAATGCACATTGGGAGCAAGTCACTGCTGAACGTGTTGCATGGAAGGCAACTATCAGAAATGGAATAAAGACAAGTGAGAAAATGATTGCAGATAAAGCATACACAGAGTGTGAGAGACGTAAGATGGTGCATGATGGTGGAAATGACCATGGTTTCACATGCATGTTCTGTGGACGACCATTTACAGCACAAATCGGCCTCATCAGCCACATTCGCCACCGCCATGGGTTTTAGCTATTGTCTTTTTTTGAAGCACAATGTACCAAACTATCGTCTGTCAAGACGGAAAGGTGCCAATGGTTGACCAAAAAAAGTTATCTTTTGTGTTTTCTTCTGTGTTTATAGTCATTACCTCTGTTTTACTGATGCTAATTGCCATGCTGTGTTCCTTAAACACTTCACTTTAGACTTTGATTTGTTACCTGCTTATAATCTAATCCCTGGCGAGATATGTTTTTCCCTTCCCTTCAACATCCACATCCACATGGATGGTTTGTGAAAGGCAAACTGTGATAGCAACTTCTGGCTGTTAGGACAAGAGAGTTCTGCTCCAGTACAGAGCTGCCCACTTATTCTGGTGGATGCTGTGTATCTGACACTCTTGTCTGTTTACTATCCTCTACTACTAGAATGTGTAGTTGGAAGTATCCCCTCATAGAAGTGAGACCATGATAGCATTTCTTATACTCTCACAAGACTAATGCTACTACTGCTGCTGCTACTACCTCATCCTCCTACTCTCCTTCTTCTTCTTTCTTTCATCTTCTAGTGGAGCATAAACCTCAACCAACGCAAGACAAATCCTCTGTAGACTTGTTTATGGCAGGTTGGAATTTGCAGCTAAGGTTTTGTGGTTGAATAAGGTAGTCAGTTTTTCATGCCAACCCTCATTCAATCAATCAGGTGCCATCTTCACAATAAAGGTTGGCTGCCATGGATCTCCAACACTGTCTGTCTCGCGCCCTGACTGTACATTCTGTCAGATTGATGTTCGTCCATCTCTTGATGTTATCTTCCCACTTGTATCATTGTCTACCTCTTGCTCGCTTGTCTTCAATCTTACGCTCCAGTGTGGTTTTTATAAGAGTGTTATGTCTTTTAACATTACTGAAATATTTAACTTGCCCTTTTTTTTATTTCTTTCATCAGCTCTGTTTTCATTCCCAGTTTTTCTAAAACCTCTTTATTTGTTTGTTTTTGTATCCATGAAATACGACATATTCTTCTGTATATCTCCAGAGCCTCTATTCGGGTTTCTAATTGCTTGTTCATTGTCCAGGCTTGCGCTCTATACCATAGTGTTGAATATACGTAACATTTGACAATTCTCATTTTAATGTTTTGTTAATCTCTCTAGATGTTGAAACTGATTTCATGATGTTGAAAGCATTTTTGGCCATTCTTATTCTCTTGTTTGTTTATGTTTTACTTCTGCCATCATCTCTTATTACATGTCCAAGATATGACAAACTTGTTACAACACTCTTTCGTCACATATTACAACATACATGGTGGGTTACAGTGTTACTGTTACTTGCTTCCCTAACAGGCCCATGTCTTAGTCAGATATGACTAAGCTACTGTTTGACAGTAGATGGTACTACCTGCTTTCTGTTAGTGCCGAATGTTGAGTCTAAGCCAGATTTGACTGAGCTGCTGTATGACAGTAGATGGTACTACCTGCATTCTGTTAGTGCTGAATGTTGAGTCTAAGTCAGATATGACTGAGCTACCATATAATAGTAGGAGGTACTACCTGCATTCTGTTAGTGCTGAATGTTGAGTTTAAGCCAGATTGACTGAGCTGCTGTATGAACAGTAGATGGTACTACCTGCATTCTGTTAACGCTGAATGTTGGGTCCTAAGTCAGATATGACTGAGCTACCATATAATAGTAGGAGGTACTACCTGCATTCTGTTAGTGCTGAATGTTGAGTCTAAGTCAGATATGACTGAGCTACCATATAATAGTAGGAGGTACTACCTGCATTCTGTTAACACTGAATGTTGAGTCTAAGTCAGATATGACTGAGCTACCATATAATAGTAGGAGGTACTACCTGCATTCTGTTAACACTGAATGTTGAGTCTAAGTCAGATATGACTGAGCTACCATATAATAGTAGGAGGTACTACCTGCATTCTGTTAGTGCTGAATGTTGAGTCTAAGTCAGATTTGACTGAGCTACCATATAATAGTAGGAGGTACTACCTGCATTCTGTTAACACTGAATGTTGAGTCTAAGTCAGATATGACTGAGCTACCATATAATAGTAGGAGGTACTACCTGCATTCTGTTAACACTGAATGTTGAGTCTAAGTCAGATATGACTGAGCTACCATATAATAGTAGGAGGTACTACCTGCATTCTGTTAGTGCTGAATGTTGGGTCTAAGTCAGATTTGACTGAGCTACCCATATAATAGTAGGAGGTACTACCTGCATTCTGTTAGTGCTGAATGTTGGGTCTAAGTCAGATTTGACTGAGCTACCATATAATAGTAGGAGGTACTACCTGCATTCTGTTAGTGCTGAATGTTGAGTCTAAGTCAGATTTGACTGAGCTACTATATAATAGTAGGAGGTACTACCTGCATTATGTTAGTGCCGAATGTTGAGTCTAAGTCAGATTTGACTGAGCTACCATATAATAGTAGGAGGTACTACCTGCATTCTGTTAGTGCTGAATGTTGAGTCTAAGTCAGATTTGACTGAGCTACCATATAATAGTAGGAGGTACTACCTGCATTCTGTTAGTGCTGAATGTTGAGTCTAAGTCAGATTTGACTGAGCTACCATATAATAGTAGGAGGTACTACCTGCATTCTGTTAGTGCTGAATGTTGAGTCTAAGTCAGATTTGACTGAGCTACCATATAATAGTAGGAGGTACTACCTGCATTCTGTTAGTGCTGAATGTTGAGTCTAAGTCAGATTTGACTGAGCTACCATATAATAGTAGGAGGTACTACCTGCATTCTGTTAGTGCTGAATGGTGAGTCTTGAGCTGCTGTATGACAGTAGATGGTACTACCTGCTTTCTGTTAACACTGAATGTTGGGTCTAAGTGAGATATGACTGAGCTACCGTATGATAGTAGATGGTACTACCTGCTTTCTGTTAGTGCTGAATGTGAGAAATGACTGAGCTACCGTATGATAGTAGATGGTACTACCTGCATTCTGTTAGCGCTGAATGGTTAGTCTAAGTCAGATTTGACTGATTCAGTGATGATAAAACAATATGGCATAGTTCATCTGAAAAGTTGTGAATGACCACACTGTAATCTGATGCCCTGGGAAGGTTAACCCGGTCAACAAATGCCCGCAGAAGTCGGATGTGTCGGCCTAATGGCGCAAGAACGCAGCTCTGCTGTAAACAGGCACAACGCAGTCACATCCGGAAAAAAAATCTGGATGAACGAAGAAGAAGAAGAAGAAGATTTGACTGAGCTGCTGTATGACAGTAGATGGTATTACCTGCTTTCTGTTAGCACTGAATGTTGGGTCTAAGTGAGATATGACTGAGCTGCTGTATGACAGTAGGCAGTACTACATTCTTTCTGTTAGCGCTAAATGTTTAAGTCAGATATGACTGAGCTGCTGTGTGACAGTAGATGGTACTACCTGCTCTACATTGTGCCAACGACTTCGGGCGGAGGAGCGCATTTGGAAGGGTACAAGCCTTATCCTAGTGTGAGGAAATGCAACCTAAATGTCATGGAAGGGCAGACCAGGCCCTAAGCCTTGGTTGCCAACTGGTCTAGGATTGAAGCTCCAACAGGTGGACAGTTAGGGCATTGCTTTGCTGACCCAGCAGCTTCTCTCAGCTTGTCTTGTTTCAGGTGTATTGGTGTTACCTTTCCTCTGGAATAAACTAGGTAGGCCAAGAGAGTGATCATGCTGTATTGGCAACTCATGATCTCTGCATTTAAGCCCAGGCTTTTGTGCTATGGAAAGGTATAACTGTATCCTTGGCCTTACTGCAATGGATTGTAGTTATTATACATCTTTTGAAGCACAGTGTAACAAACCATTTACTGTCAAAATGACAGATGATGGTGGAATGACCCAAATAAAACATGGTGCCTCATGTGAATTGCTTACATAAATTGAATTAATATTTAATTTGTATTTACTATTTGTTTGTTGCAGAATCCAAGTGTGAAAACCAGTTTATTGGCTTTGTAGCTCACAAATCTCTGCAAAGTCAGCCAATTGCAAATTCAGTTGTATACTTCAGTGAAATCATTGCAAACTATGGACAACATTTTGATATAAGACTCGGAACATTTACTTCCCCTGTTGATGGACTATATGCAATTTCTTTGAATATAAATGGGGATAAAGATGTAACAGTATTGCTTGTGAAACAATCAAAAGGAAGTTTCTTAAAGAGTCTAATGTCTACCGAGGACATCATCTTAGGAAAAGTAAAGACAACAGTAAACAGCTTCACAGCCAGCGCTTTTATAGTGGTGGACCTGAAAGCAGATGATCAGCTGTATGTCAAATATGGTCCCGTTGAATTATGTTCCAATATGCTGGGAGATTCAACTTTCGGCTGCTTCAGAATTAGTTCAGTTTCATAAGGGCTACAACTCTCTTGTCTGGATCTTTGGTTCTCTCTGACAGTCAAGTTTTGGCCATTTCAACTCTCGTGATATTCTGGTTGCCTTGAGTTCTGTTTAAGTTTTCTCAAACTGGTCCAAGTTCTGTTCAAGTTGTCTTATCCTTTTGTGTCTTAGTTCTGTTCACATTGTCTTATCCTGGTGTGTCTAAGTTCTGTTGACATTGTTGTTGGTCACACATTGACTAATCCTGGTGTGTCTAAGATCTGTTCAAGTTGTTATATCCTTGTGAGGTAAAGTTCAGATCATATTTTAAAATTCTGGTGTGTTGTCAGTTATGTTAGTCTTTTCCTGGTGTGTCCAAGCTCTGTTCAGTTTGTCTAATCCTAGCCTGTCTTTATGTTTTGCCCACTCCACATATTCTTATACTCCACATAGCCTCATATTTTTTACAGTTACATGTTTGTCCTGTCTGCCTCATTACTTCAATTCAGACATAGACAGGCAGACATATAGGCAGACAGACAGACATATAGATCACCACCATGTGCCATGCCAGGTGGTGCAGATTTTCTTTTATCTCCACAGATCTCGGTCCTTGGTGTTCATGTCTCTCCACAGATCTCAGTCCTTGGTGTTCATGTCTCCCCACAGATCTCAGTCCTTGGTGTTCATGTCTCTCCACAGATCTCAGTCCTTGGTGTTCATATCTCTCCACAGATCTCAGTCCTTGGTGTTCATGTCTCCCCACAGATCTCAGTCCTTGGTGTTCATGTCTCCCCACAGATCTCAGTCCTTGGTGTTCATGTCTCTCCACAGATCTCAGTCCCTTGGTGTTCATATCTCTCCACAGATCTCAGTCCTTGGTGTTCATGTCTCCCCACAGATCTCAGTCCTTGGTGTTCATGTCTCTCCACAGATCTCAGTCCTTGGTGTTCATATCCTCTCCACAGATCTCAGTCCTTGGTGTTCACATCTCTCCACAGATCTCAGTCCTTGGTGTTCATGTCTCTCCACAGATCTCAGTCCTTGGTGTTCATGTCTCTCCACAGATCTCAGTCCTTGGTGTTAATGTCTCTCTACAGATCTCAGTCCTTGGTGTTAATGTCTCTCCACAGATCTCAGTCCTTGGTGTCCTGTATAAATTCTATTGATGATATTTCTTCATGCCATTACCTTAGGTCATCAACCATAATGTATCTACCACTGATCTTTTTCAGCCATCAAAATGTTCTCCCAATGCTTTTCTTTTTATGTGACCAAAGAAAACTGTTTATCTCATGTTGTATATACTGTTCTATTTTCATTAGCCTCATCCAGACAATCTTTGTTAGACTTTGGCCATCCAGTGTATTCACAACATTCATCTCAGAAACCACATCTCTGCCTCCAAGTTTCTTCTTACTAATATGTTTGCTCACATTCCTTGATTCTCTGCCATACAGCAGAACAAGTTAAATATAACATTTCAGTAATTCTGTATGTGACATTCATTAAATGATTTATTACATAAGATACATTTTATCATGTGAAATGCATTTTTGCTTGGCCTATTCTGCTATTAATCTCTCTCACGCATCTTCCATTTGTTGTTATTATTGCTTCCAATTTGTTGAATGTATTGACATGGTGAAGTATTTGTCCTTCTATTGTTATATCACATGTAAGTCATGTCTTTTTTATGTAACCATTGTTATTGTTTTGGATGGAGGGAGATTTTGATTTACTGACTTACAGCTCAATGTTCATAACATTAAAAATTATACAACCTTAGCAAACCTCCTTTTTTTTGGTACACACTAGGAGATACTCAGTACAGTGCATGATACCAGTGCATGATTTTCCAGAATCACACAGGCTATAAATGTTCTAGAGTAGGAGACTGTCCTACTACTAGGTGCATCCACATGGTTACTAATGGCAGAGCGGTTTTAGATACAGAGCTTAGCTGTGGATGTCTTGAATAAGTGGCCATAAATCAACAGAGGCGATGGACATTACACGGAGGAGCGTCAGTTCGTAGGATAGCTATCTCTGCACAGTGAAACCTTGCTTTTCGTTGACTTCGGTTATCATCAATTTCGGCGTTCGTTGATTTTTTTCCGCGAAAAATTTGACTTGGATTTCATCGACATGTCCACGTTACCTACCTGCTAATTTTGCAAAAACAAAGGCACCCATACATTCTGCTCAGTTTGGCGTTGTTTCTCGTTGTGTGAGCATCACTTGCTAATAAGTTAACTCTTTCCTTTTACCTCCATCATGGGACCAAAGAAAGTTTCCAGGGCCAGCAGCTCTTTAAAGAAGTAGGCCAGGAACACAATCGAGTTGAAGTAGGAAATAGCTGAAAAATACCAGAGCGGCATACAGATTGCTGAAATCGGCCGCATGTATGGGAAGTTGCCATCCATGATAAGTTCCATTGTGGAGAAAAAGGAGGCTAATGTAGCGAAAGGCATGAATGTGCTAACGAAGCAGAGATTGCAAACAATTAAAGATGTTGAACAGTTATTATTGATTTGGATAACTCAAAAACAATTAGATGGTGATTCTGTTTAGGAGGCAATCATATGTGAAAAGGTCAGACTGTTGTATGTCGATCTCATTAAGAAAATGCCTTGGACAAGTGTTAGTGTGCTTAGTGATTTAAGGCCAGCAGAGGATGGTTTGAAAAATTCAAGAGGAGCACTGGCATACAAAATACAAGAAGGAAATTGACCCCAGATAGTGCCTTGGGGGGGGGGGGGGGGGGGGGGGGGAAGATGATTCCCCTTCCAAACAATAATATCTGCACCTCTCTCTCTCCTCCTCACCGTCTTCCATACGCCAGAAGAGTCTTCTTATTGTAATTTCTTATTATGTTTAATATTAACCACTATATATATTCTCTATAAAATGTGTTTTTGGTATGTATTTTGGAGTGTCTAGAATTAATTTATTGGATTTACACTGATTCATATGGAAATAATTGCTTTGGTTTTTGTCGGTTTCGGATTTCGGAGATTGTTTTCAGATGGATTATTGATGAAAATCGAGATTTCACTGTATTTTTACTTCTTTTTGTGTTCACTTACACTTGAACATAGATCTCCCTCACATGTTACTACTAGTGTGTACAATGGAGTAATTTGGTGTAAGGGTTAGGTTTCCCTCGTCATCAGGCGGACCCTCTCTGACTTCTGATTAATCTTAATTGTGATTTACGGCCTCAAATCTAGGATGAGAAATCAGCATGGCCGAATCGATAAGGGAACTCGCTCTTAAACTTCCGGTGTGGATTCATCCCCTACACCAGTCAGCTGGACTGAAATGTTGACTTCTCGTCCTTGAATTGGGGTCATAAATTTCAAGTAACTCTGAAGTCGGAATGGGTTCGCCTGATGGTGAGGGACACTGGTAAAATGGGAAGCTAAATCCACACTCAAAACATCAATCTAGTGCACTAGAAGTACTAAGCTTGAGTCAAAGTGAGAGAGTGCAACAGTAATGTGTTTTAACAGTGATACACAGCACCCCCACCTGTCTCAAACCACTTCCCAGTAAAGTACAACAACGTCTCCCCCCCCCCCCCCCCCCCCCCCCCGTACAAGGGTAGGTTAATAAGTAAGTCACAAATGGCTGTAGAAAAATAACTAAATATGATAACAACTTGACACCAGTTTATTTTTATATATAGATTGTCCCTTTATTTCTCAACACAATTTCCACCAACATTGATGCACTTATCCCATCGTTTTATCAGTCCTCCAAAACCGGCCGCATAGAACTGTGTGCTATGTTTTCATTTACCTGCCATCCCACAGAACTGTGTGACTGACTTATTGACTCGCCCTCATAACTTTTTCTACCCAGCTATGCACCGCTTTACGGAAACATAAAAAGTCGCTTAAAAGTCAACAGGGTTGACTTCATTGCACCGGGTTTTATCCCATATGGCTCGGTCTCTTTCCGCAACACGGAAAGCATCGCACAAAACACGAACTCCGTAGCTTTTAGCGACGACCCACAAGAGTCTCTGAATCATTTAACTCGTAAACCGAAGGACGCGGCCCGGAATCGAACCCACAACCTTCAGAGCATGAGTCAAACGGCTTGACCACTTCGCCACAGAGACTCCTGATATGGAAACATTTGTCAGCATAAACACTGAAAACCCCTCTTGGCGGGAGACATTTCATGAATGACACCAAAGTTGAATGTGAAGTGAAAACATGGTTTAGAAAACAGAGCACACAGTTCTAATAAACCGGTTTGGGAGGACTAATAAAATGATGGATAAGTGCATCAATGTTGGTGGAAACTATGTTGAGAAATAAAGGGACAATGTATGTATAAAAATAAACTGGTTTTCAAGTTAATCATTATTTAGTTATTTTTCTACAGCCATGTATGACTTACTTATTAACTTACCCTCATATATTGCTTTTCTTCCTTTTGTCTGCTAGCTTATCATGCTTTCTTAAACAAAAAAAGTTGGAGACAAATAAAAAGGACATCTCTGATGAAATACATTTGAATTCTACTTTATGGAAGTGTGATGTTGACTGATTATGTGTCTGTGTGATGTAATGTGTAAATGAATGGCCCCTTTTCATGCCAAGAGGCATTTTGTATATATCATGCTAGATCCATAGATGTAGATGATCAGCACATGATGATGATGTGGTGAGTATAATGCCTTTAAAGTTAGTTAGTTGCATATCCTTTAGAGGATATCGCAGTCACCCCAGCATTTTCTGGCTGTTTGTGATCTCTTGGCAAGTTTACATTCAGTAGTTTGCCATTGCTTTCTGAACGACTGGTACCCATACCTTTCCACAAAAAACCCAACGCAAGGTGATCTGCTGCCAAGTCACCCTCAGCTGTGTTTCGAATGCGGCATGCGAGATTACGAACCGCTTCCGCAACCTCCTCGCCACAGACCCGGCATAATGTCTCTACTTACCAGAACATCTCCTGGTGCATTTTAAGCTGCATTTATTTTGGAGCCCAAGTAAGAGAGGGGGGGGGGGGGGGGGGGGGGGGGGGAAAGAACTTCCACTTCGAATATATGAGCACCAGATCAGCAGGCAAACAAGCTAGCAAATGTGCTGCAGCGACTCCCATACTATTCTACTGAGGTCAGCATGGTCGAATGGATAAGAAGGCATGGTTTTAAACATCCAGTGTGCTGATGTCGAGGTAAGGGGTTCAAGCCCTACACCGGACAGTTGGACTAAAATGTTGACCTCTCGTCCTGGACTTGGGGATGTAAATTACACGCACCGCTGATGTTGGAGTGGGTTTGCTTGATGGCGAGGAACACTTAATAGGGAAGGCTAATATCCACATGCAAAATTCAGTCCAGCACTGCTAGAAGTAGTTTTAAGGACTATGCTTGAGTTCAAAGTCGAGCAAGCGCAATAAAAATACTATTCTATTTCTTCTTTCACTCTGTATCACCCACTGGGGCACTGCCCACAACCATCTCTGTATCACCCACTGGGGCACTGGCCCTCAGCCATCTCTGTATCACCCACTGGGGCACTGGCCCTCAACCATCTCTGTATCACCCACTGGGGCACTGGCCCTCAACCATCTCTGTATCACCCACTGGGGCACTGGCCCTCAGCCATCTCTCCCCAAGTTCTCCTATCCTTAGCTATCCTGTACACCTTCATCCATGAATCACCCCAAGCCCTCATATCCTCAGCTATCCTGTACACCTTCATCCATGAATCACCCCAAGCTCAGCTATCCTGTACACCTTCATCCATGAATCACCCCAAGCCCTCCTATCCTCAGTTATCCTGTACACCTTCATCCATGGATCACCCCAAGCCCTCCTATCCTTAGCTATCCCGTACACCTTCATCCATGAATCACCCCAAGCCCTCCTATCCTTAGCTATCCCGTACACCTTCATCCATGAATCACCCCAAGCCCTCCTATCCTTAGCAGCTGAAGTATGGAGTTTGTGCTCTCTCTGACGTTTCCAGCAGGTCGCTATGCAGAAAGAAGACCGAGTCATATGGGATAGAAATCCCATGCAATGAAACCAATTCTTTTGCTTTTAACATTTACGATCTATAGTACATATTCATCTCTCTCCACACACAATAAAGAATGATAAATATTTTATAGTGATAGTTAAGTGGATGGAAGAGTAAGTTGATAGGTGGGTTCACATAAATGAACCTATACACAGACAGTGATTGGTTCTCAGGAGGAAAGAAGGACAGATAAGAGCTAACAGTTGAAGATGAAAGGCAGAAGAACAGCTGAAAATACTTCCCAATAATTTGGAGCTACTTATAGTATGGGAATTCATGCAGCTTAAAATTAATGGCAAAATGTGAAAAGAGAATAATCTACAAAACAAACAATTCATTATATTACAATTTAATATGAGTAAACAATGTACATACAATTAATCAAATGTGACATTTTAAAGCTTACACAACAGTAAAGACTATCTATCTATTCAGGTTCAACAATTGAGGGTGATATCGGTAATTACACAAACAAATAGGTTTAAGGACCATGAATTTCATATTTAAGCATAAAAATGATGATGTAAGATGAGCACCTCTATGAATACAACAGTGCATGAACTGCAGCACATAATTATTTTTTTCATTGTTATTTGTGAAAATAAGCATATTTGTTGTGTTAATTTGCATTTTAATTATACATCTCTAGCTTTTGTGTGTGTGTATTTCCTCTCACTTTTGTCAACTATCATTTGTCGCTGGATGTCATATTATTTTCAATGAAAGTTATTTTGTTTCACTTCGAAAAAGCAGTACCAGCTGACTTATCCAGCCTTCCTATTTCCCATGAGGTTGCTGTGACAAGGAATTCACTGTAATATTATATTGACAGCAATGAGGTTGCTGTGACAAGGAATTCACTGTAATATTATATTGACAGCAATGAGGTTGCTGTGACAAGGAATTCACTGTAATATTATATTGACAGCAATAAGGCTGTGTCGACCCCAAAGTCTTCTTATAGCCCTATGCTTGACCACAGCCTCTTGTCGCGCCTGATGCCAATCATTCCTCTTGGCGCACCTGATGCCAATCATTCCTCTTGTCGCGCCTGATGCCAATCATTCCTCTTGTCGCGCCTGATGCCAATCATTCCTCTTGTCGCGCCTGATGCCAATCATTCCTCTTGGCGCACCTGATGCCAATCATTCCTCTTGGCGCACCTGATGCCAATCATTCCTCTTGTCGCGCCTGATGCCAATCATTCCTCTTGTCGCGCCTGATGCCAATCATTCCTCTTGTCGCACCTGATGCCAATCATTCCTCTTGTCGCACCTGATGCCAATCATTCCTCTTGTCGCGCCTGATGCCAATTATTCCTCTTGTCCGCGCCTGATGCCAATCATTCCTCTTGTTGCACCTGATGCCAATTATTCCTCTTGTCGCGCCTGATGCCAATCATTCCTCTTGTTGCACCTGATGCCAATTATTCCTCTTGTCGCGCCTGATGCCAATCATTCCTCTTGTCGCACCTGATGCCAATCATTCCTCTTGTTGCACCTGATGCCAATCATTCCTCTTGTCGCACCTGATGCCAATCAGTTCCTCTTGTCGCACCTGACGCCAATCGTTCCTCTTGTCGCACCTGATGCCAATCATTCCTCTTGTCGCACCTGATTCCAATCATTCCTCTTGTCGCACCCGATTCCAATCATTCCTCTTGTCGCACCTGATGCCAATCATTCCTCTTGTCGCACCTGACGCCAATCATTCCTCTTGTCGCACCTGATGCCAATCATTCCTCTTGTCGCACCTGATTCCAATCATTCCTCTTGTCGCACCTGATTCCAATCATTCCTCTTGTTGCGCCAATCATTCTGGGTGCAAATTTTCAGAAAATGGCCAGCATTTACCACTTCACATCACAATGGCACTGTTGCTATGGGACTCTCTTTACACAAAGAAAGCAGCGCATTTTATTCACAGCAGAAATACAGTGCAGACCTGATCTGGCGAACTCACCTGTGACACAAGAAATTCATCCTATAATAGTTCAAGCAAAAAGTAATGCATTTACAACGTTCAATACAATATTGTTATTCACAACAGAAATTGGCAACATCTGAGATCGCCTTAAGCGGTTTACACTGTACTTGGTTGGTGAGTTGACAGATTTTCATTGCACACGGAACCATTCAGTTCAGAAGTGCTCAGATCCTCTCCTTGGTATTCCCCTCCAGGCGTGGCGACTGACATCAGTTATGCACTGGTTTACTATTCCACTTTGGTCCACTGTGTATCACTCTGTCTAACTTCGCCCCCTTTTGACTTGGGGTTCTTGCTGTCTGATCTAAGCTGCGTATCCACAAAACGCCTCACTTGGTTCATTTAATCGCGTTGCCTCTCTGGGGACATTCAATAGGTCAGCCTTACGCACTGCTCATCAGCAGTAGATGTCTGCAAGCCTAATCAAATCAGTCCAGTCATTTCCTTTTACACCAGCATGTCCTGCTACAAAAATGAAGTTGATATATGCCATCCTTGATCACCTCAGAGATTCCACTCAATGTCTTCGAGCCCAGCCCATCTCGTTCTTTCTGAGCATACACATTAAGTCACTGAGCCTCAGTGACTGAGGAAACATACCTGGGTGAAAGTATGTATCTCCAGCCTTTTTAAAAAATTAAAATAAGGGCTCGCTGTTCCCCAGGGGCTATAGTCGCCTCATGGGGCTCCATGTCCCTGTGTATCATTCGGATGACCGCCTCTGCATGTGCCCTGGTAAGATAGTGCAAATTCTAAACTATTGCTTGATGGTACTGCCAGAACCCGGTATTCAGTGTAATCAGGATGCTTGTTGTCTGGGCTAAAAAGTGGTCTCGAGGTATGGTGTCCGTCTCGAGTGCTGGAGGTCCCAGGCTCAAGCCCCATGAGTGCCGGGAATTTTTTCACGTGGACTTCTAGTAACAAAATGTTTCCTGGTCTCTGGGTAGTGAGATCGGACGTCCTTGTGTATTGCTGCGCACGTAAAAAATCCCTTGGCAGTTGGAAATCGAAAAAGAGTAGCCTAACAGCCCTGCCCGGGCAAAATTTCGAGTTAAAATAAAAATCTACCCAGAGTATTTCAGGATCCTCACCGGTGCTATGGAGCTCGTGCACTGAGCTGAGCAACTCTGACTCAGGCTTGAGTTAGGAGTAGAATGGAACACTTATGGGTTACATCCATGTGTCGTGATGCTGATCCGTTGACTAAACTAAACTAACACTGCAGTCTTCCCTCTGACTTCAGCTGAAATACGAACTATGAAAATAATCCAGTCAAGCAGTAAAAACAATTACTAATTGAATTAGAGGCTAGTTTTACTGCCGTCATTTAGTACCATCTATCATGTGTCATGCCAATAAGCGCGGACGGTCATGTTTTGCCATCTCACTCGATCACCAGAGTCGTGGATCAGCTCCATGTTTCTGTCTCGGCCAAGCCATCCAAGTAATTACTTCTCGGTCTTCCCCTTGGTCTCTTCCCTTCGATCTTGCCAGTTGTCTCCAAGTTCTCCAATTCATTTCTTCTCATAACATGCCCAAAAAATTTTGACTGTCTACGTCTAATATCTCTAATCAATTTACGATCTTCATTTGTTTCTTGAAAGACTTCATTGGTTTTTCTGTTTGTCCATGGTATTCTTTGCATTATCCTCAGAAACCTAATTTCTACAGCCATCAGATGTTTTTCAGCTTGTCATTGAGTAGACAAGAATTATGATTAAATATGATGACATTTTCAACAACATATGTATGCATTGAAATAAAATGGGACAGACATGATGACAAAAAACATAGACATAAATAAAATATATTATTCAATTAAAATAAAATCTGCAGGGAAATAAACTTGTGCTTTTACAAACAATTCACATTTTATGTACAAGCTGGCAAGTAGGAACTAGCATTCATCTTCTGCTAGTGTGTTGCATGTAAAATATACAATTGAAAACACCTTCTGACATATAATATACAATTGAGCAAGCGGCGTGATCTGCGAACGAAATGTACAATTAATTAAAGAGTTATATACAGGAAATAGGCTACTATTATTTTCTTGTTTGATAGCTGTGCCTCGCAGATGAAAATTTACAATTCTAAAATATTTTAACTTAACATAAAGGTCAATATTTACACGAAATGAAATTTGAGTAAAAATGTTACAAGCTCATAATTCATAATCATCACCCACCATCTTCTTTTTCTTCCTTCCCCTCCTCTTCTTCGTTCGTCCTATATTTGTTTTCTTTTTTCTGTTACGTAAATGAGTTTTATTTGTTTACGGCAGAGCTGTCGTGATGCGCTTACGGTGCGCACGCGCTTGTCCAGACTTACAACGTGACAATAACCTTTTACATTCCCGCCCAACTCTCACAATCTAAACTGCCTTTATGCCTATATAATACCGTGTGATGTAGGACAGGAGATCTTGAGCCTGAGGGATTAAGCACGCTTGGCTAGTGCAGTCGGCGCGAACTGTTCAGGTTAGGTTTTCCCTTTTTACCAGGACAGAAAAAATCTATCATCTTGCCGAGAATTCGAACCCGAGTATCTCGAAAGGGAACTCGGCGTCATAGCCACTCGACCATACGCTACTCTACAAGAGAATGATTGATAACGTCTGACTAAAACAGCTACAGTGAACCCAGAGGTGAAGAACAAGCGCTTAATATGAGGCGCATTGAGAAAACGCTATTTATAGGTAAGCTAGAAGGTTCTTTCTCTGAAACAATAGCAAACACAAAACAAAACAACAAAAACAACAACAAAACATTCTAAACAATAATACAATAAAAATAGAGGGATACCTAGAATGATACGGAGTAAAGAGTTAGATTAAAAATGGAATGGCAAAAGATAAGAGAACGTCATGTGATCCATAGGAGAGAAAGAAAAACAAGGGAGGATTGGGGGGGGGGGGGGGGAGGGTATAAGAGGCAGCAGAAGAGGAAGAAGAAGATATATAATGTATCAGAAATAAAACTCAACTCAAAGAAAACAAAATAGTTTCCACTAAATAAGAATATCTACAATAGTTTGAAAAATTCACAATCTATACGTAATTTATAAATAGTATACAACAATATGACATAATGAAGCATTAGGTCTCCCATCAATGTTTAAAATTATAACCCCAGCTTCTGTTTCATTGGCTTCATGAACTCTGTCAACCAGTATTCAGCATGTCTCCTGATGCATGCGATTTTTATGCCAAATTAGCGAATAGCTGGGACAGCATGAGTTAAGTAAAACGACCTTATTTCTGAGAGAGTCGTGAAAACAATGATGGCGTACCTACCGTCTGTACATGCGTTTAGTGGTAGCAAGATAGTGTGTGGGGTCTGACTGTGATAATAAGGTAAGCGATATGGGTAACCTCATAGTGAATAACTGTCTGTTAATGGCGTGCCCATTGATGTGCGATATTCTACGCCACCTTCGTTGTAACGTGAAGAAACCAGTTCCAATCTTCGCCGAGTCTTCTGCCTCATAGAAATTACTGGTGCTCATTGCACGAGGTTAATCAATCAACAAATAAGCAATTATTGGAAGACCCTTTCTCGAGTGAGCCGGCTCTATGACGGAGACATACGGGTGTAATTCGTAATCCCGCATTCCGCCTTCCAAACACAGCTACGGAAGATTTGGCAGCAGACCGCTTAGCGTTGATTTTCTTACCATGGTATGAGTGCCAGCTGTTTAGAAAGCAATGGCAAACTACTGAACGTAAACTTACCTAGAAATCACAAAGAGCCAAATAATATTGGGTTTGACTGCTATGTCCTATAAAGGATAATGCAACTGACTTTTTTGTTGTTTCTCAAATGAGGTCTAACTCTGAGGGGATTGGTAAAACGGCATTATCTACTATGCGTGGTTACACACCCGCTTCACACGCCAGTGATCCGGGGCTTGTTTCCGGATTCAGTCAAGGGAATTGCACTCTGGCGAGCTCAAACGAGTGTTGTCCATGGGTATTCTAAAGAGACAAGAAACTGTATAGCAATGAGAAAATACAGCTAATATTTTGTCTATATTTGATGCTTGTCGAGTTTATGAATTAAGAAACACCTCCCATTCTACCCCTTTCGTGCATCATGGCGCGATGGCGCGTTTCTTTGTCATTATAATTATTACAAAAATATTCTAGCAATCTTAGCAGATTCTGTGCAAAACAAAAATATGAGTTTGGACCTAACTAACATCGATGGCGAAAATGGGAAGTAAGGTGTGTAACAGTTATGACTTACAAGTTGTTCATATGGTAGCATAAATGTTGCATTATAACGACATGACAAAATTTCGACGATAAATAAACCCATGGCAGATACGGGAAGTCGTTTAAGACGATGTATAATCCCTTGGCAATTAATCAGTTAACTCCATTCTACCTCTTTCATGCATCGTGGAGTAATATCGCATAACTTTGTCAGTATCGTCTTCTGCATCGTCTTCATTCACCTTCAATCATCAATATGAATAAAAGAAAGCAACGGACAACCTAAACCTGTAGAGCTTGTCAGAAGATAGAGCCGCTCTAGACCAGCACACACTTCTCTTTCTTGCATATCTTGGAGGGTACTCCTGCAACAAATGTTTAGCTGTAATTTTATCATTTCCACAGTTACATTCATTAGTATCTCCCATATTTTTTATTTAGTTTATTAAAAATGTGGATATTTCAGCCTATTATAATTATTTCAAAAACATCTTAGCAATCTTGAGATGAAAGCACGAGCCAAATTTCATGTAAAAATAAGGGAGGACCTGACAGAAATGTGTCACCATTTGGCGGGAAAGAAGTTGGCCATTACTTGTGCACGCACAACTTCGGATTTTAAACAACTGCAAGAAGTCTGCTGATTCGTGATTATTATGTTTAAAAAAAAATAAATAAAAATAAAATAGGAACTGATACTAATGAGCTGTTCAGGTTTTTAAAAAAATTGAATGTCATCTTTACGCTTCATTTTGATCATTTATTAGAAAATAGGAATTAACTATAAACACCACGCCCCTAGCACTTCTTGGGGGAGATAAATGCCAAATGTAGATCCATTGAGTACATACCACAGATATAGCAATTATGAGGAAGAGGGTGGTGTCGTCACACAGTAAAGATAGGTCATATATTGAACAAGACTGAACATCTACCCAAAGGGCTGCTGTCCAGTATTCGTAACACAGTAGTCAAGATGCATTCTTCCCAAGCAGTTTACTGCTATGAGATGTGATAACGCCATCACATTTTGTAGGCCGAGGGCAGGGAAGTATAGGTGGCCAATCCTTCAATCACTTTGTCAAGAGATGAGTACAGGCGTTGAAGCCAGCGTCCGACCGTGCTCAAGGCATTATCAGTGTAGTAAACGACTACAAACGTATGTCAGTGTTACTGTGTACGTGCCTGGAGTACGCTATCGAGCAAACTTCTGACCAACACCTCCTCCCTTTCCGATGTATTTTTAGTTTCTTTACTGTCTTAATTAGCATGCAGCTTCTTAAGATATAAGGAAACTCAGGCCTGACATCCTTTATTTCGGAAATCTCAAAACTGTAAAATGTATTTATGTACTTCGTATATACCAGCATAGTGTTTACAAATAGTCTTGAATATTTGAGTTTGAATTAATGTTACCAAATTATGCGGTAAAGGGCAGCAAATCATGCGATATAGTTTGTGTATCACTTTTGTTTACACTGTCCGACAACGGAGAAACGAATGTCCTAAAAAACTGAAATTGCATGATCTGAGAGCAACTTAATTAGTTTTTAATGTATAATTACGTAACAAAACTCGTCTCAAATATAAATAGTTTTTACTACATCACGCAAGCATGCAGAGAACTTGGGGCACATACTTAATTCTGAACTGAAGGGAGCTGCTGTGAATCGGAGGAGTAGCAGGACGTGATTAGAAGATTACAATAACATCAGACGGATACACCACCAACAGACGACTACAGCACCATCTGACGGATACAACACCAACAGACGACTACAATACCAGCAGACGACAACACCATCATCATTCAACTACTACAACACCAGATTTAGGATTTGAGTGTTAATTAATATGAGTAAACTATGTCGGATTAGAAAGCAAACAATGTGATACATTTCTGATGTCAACTAGATATACTGTGATTGGTCCAATAAGGTTAAGAGGAAGCACCAAAACATGTTATGGCCTGAAAGATAGGGAATGTGACAGATTTATGGCAATATCAGATATAACAAATATAGTAGGTTGCCATCCTGCAGGGAAGCTTTCAATGCCAGCTCTAAATACTATACCACACAGAGAAACAGCGAATGTAGAGTCTATATAATATACCTCACAGAGAAACAGCTAATGTAGAGTCTATATAAAATACCACACAGAGAAACAGCCAATGCAGGGTCTATACAATATACCTCACAGAGAAACAACGAATGTAAACTCTAGATACTAAACCTTACCTTTACACAAAGAAGCAACGAATGTAAACTCTAGATCAGTGGTTCTCAACCTTTTTTGGCCCGTGCCCCCCTTCACCATATTTTCAGAACGTTATTCCCCCCCCCCTTCATATTTCCTACCCAAAAATTCCCCCACCCCTACACAGTATACGTAAAAATGGAAGATAAATATGTTAAAACAGGTCTAGCCATCCACATAAAACGTGATTTCTGGGTCTACTTACTTTATAAAATGAATTTTAGAATGATAAAATGTGCATAACTGTAAAGTATGAAGGTAAAAGCAATATCAAGTAATCGGTTTTTGTATTAACGCGATCTTGAAATCATCTTCATTCCCCCCCCCCCCGAAACCCAAAAATTCCCCCCCCCCCCCCCGGGGGGGGGGGGGGGAGGAATTCCCCACCGGTTGAGAACCACTGCTCTAAATACTATACCTGACACAAAGAAGCAACAAATGTAAACTCTAGATACTATACCTGACACAGAGAAACAACAAATGCGAATTCTGTTTTCTATACCTAAACAAACTCTATATACTACACCTCTAAGAGACTACAATGGCATATCTGCAGGAATGGACAGCAGTAACAATTGTTATTATGAATGGGGTAATGTAGTTGCAAGTTTACAATTATGAAGATGAAAAATAAACATATGAGAGGTGATGGTGACTGAATAAGTTAGTTTATACAATTGATGTTTTTAACAGGTTTTACCAAATAATGAAATATGTAGACAATTATACCGAAAAGGGGTGGGGAGGGGAGAGCGAGCGATACAGACAGACAACAGACAGACAGACAGACAGACAGACAGACAGGCAGGCAGGCAGACAGATCGATAGACAGACAGACAGTTAGATAGACAGAGAAGGGGGAGGGGGGGGGAATAAGCGCTTGGAAAATGAATATTACTAATAATATTGGTGCATGAAGGAATGCGATTGTGAATAAATGAGGAACAGAAATAAAACGGTAAGCTGCGTGACGGGAGAGATTGAAGGAAGGGGATGCATCTCAAGAATAACACTATGTGTTAGAGCATTAGCAAAAGATACATACATGGAGGATGGCACAGAATGAAGACAGGCAGACACAACATGACACAGATACTCAGAGGCCAGTCAGGAAGAAACTGACCCGTTCACACGCTTTAGGACATTGGGCATATGGAGCTAGACCCATGTTGTATAGACCAATCGGACACTCGGTGGCTGATGTGGTTAGTATCACGTGGCCGCCTTGACCTCTCAAGACATGTTCTGATATACACGTCCAGCTGGGTCGACCTGGGAGTCTAGGCCGAGTTTTCATAATCAACAAGAACCAACGAATTACCTATACAATCAAAAACATTGATATGTTAATATATGCAATTATGCATTCTCGTTCTCCGTGAAGTAGCCATTACCACCTCTGCCCAGAGACTGTAAGCTGGGGCCGCCATTTTGACCAACTATCAGCCCCGGACTTGCACAGCTTTGTCTGCCGTAGTTGTGAGCTGGACCACCAGAAACAGGACTAGAAACTTGGTGTCCCTGGATAAACGAACATTGCCCTGAGGAAGATCGAGGATGCAGCTGGGAGTTCGGAGCTCCCAAAAAGCTCAGCGGTGAGCTATTTCCACTGGAAGCTGTGTTTCCAGTATTTGTGGTGTGGCAGTTGGTATCGACAAATGTAGCCCGGGCCGAACTGAAACCGCTGTTGATATCAAGATGGCTTCTGCCAAAAATATGGCTGTCGCTATAGTGACAGTCGAACGGCGGCTCGGTGACTTGGTGTACCGAGTTCTGCGATGGGTCAGTTTTCATACGTAGGAAACTTTGATGAGAATCCGACAGCTCGGGATTCTGATCACCGTTGAGTGAACTTAAATGTCCGTAACTATTATACATATTATAAAGGTTACCGTAAATTCCCATATGTGGTCCGTACATAAGATCACTATGGTATGGTTGCTGATGAAAGTGGGGATGTTGTCTTAGTGACTGATCCTGAAACAGCATCATATGATGCCTCATATCTTGCTCCTGATGGTCCCGCGTGTCCATTCTTCTTTGACAGCCTTCGTTGTACTTCTCTCGGGCTACTGAGCTGCGCAGTGCAGACAGAATGACGTTGGGACTTGCATCTCCCTTATTGCCGCATCCATTGACGTTGTTGTTGGCTCCGGGGTAGTCGCTGCCGGCGTTGCCAGCGACATCCTCGACGCTGTTGTCGTGTCCACTCCCTGGACCTGTCACCGTGCTCTCGTTGCCTTGGTAGGCAGGGTTCGACAAATCCGAGAAGTGTGGACTCACCTGATCAGGGAGAAAGAAATGTAATGGAATGAATGTGAATTGAATACTGGTTTACATATACATCAAAACGTAACAGTAGTCCCGCCGGTCTCCCTGGCCAAGGAGTTTACGACGTTGTTTGTAATCCCGTATATCCACGTGGGGGAAAATAGCTGCGCGAGATTCGGTAGCGGATCGCGCCGCGCTGGTAACTTACAGGGGTATGTGAGCCGGTCGTTCAGAAAGCAATGGCAAACTACTGAACGTAAAACTTGCCTAGTACATCAACAGCAGTTGAAAAATGCCTGTAAAGGATATGCAACATAAAAAACAGTAGTCCCACGGCAGATACTGTCGTTAGGCTGTAAAGTGTTGAGCCTTCACATATTCTACGCCAATATTTAAGAGATAGGGTGATCAGTTCGCTTTCTCGTCCGCTTTCCTTCTCAGACAGGTCTCCAAAGATTATGACATTGGGAGCTGAACCCGGGAATTGAACTAGTACCACTGTCTTGCCAGGCAAGCGTTTTGGGATATGGTTGTTGTACATATAGTAAGAATTTAACAAATCCTGTCTGCATACAGTGAAGGCATATTGGTGATTGGTTGGTTGGTTGGTTGGTTGGTTGGTTTGGTTGGTTAATTGGGTGGTTGGTTAATTGATTATTGGTTGGTTGGTTTGATGGATGGATGGATGGTTGGTTGGTTGGTTGGTTGGATGGATGGTTGGATGGATGGATGGATGGTTGATTGGTTGGATGGATGGATGGATGGATGGATGGTTGGTTGATTGGTTGGTTGGTTAGATGGATGGATGGATGGGTGGATGGATGGATGGATGTTCGGTTAGTAGGTTAGTTGGCTGGCTGGCTGGCTGGCTGGCTGGCTGTCTAGCTAGCTGGCTGGTTGATTGGTTGGTTGGCTGGATGGATGGATGGATTGATGGATGGTGGATTTTTTGATAAGTTGCTTGATTGGATGGTTGGTTGGTTAGATGGATAGATAGATGGATGGATGGATGGATGGATGATTGGTTGGTTGGTTGGTTTGGTGGTTGCTTGGTTGGATGGATGGATGATTGGTTGGATGGTTGGTTGGTTGGTTGGGTGGATGGATGGTTTGTTGGTTTGATGTATGGATGGGTGATTGATTGGTTGGTAGGATGGATGGTTGGTTGATTGATTGGTTGTTGGATGGATGGTTGTGTGGTTGGATGGATGGATGATTTTTTGGATGGATGGATGGATGGATGATTGGTTGGATTTTTGGATGGATGGATTAATGGATGGTTGATTGGTTGGTCAGTTGGTTTATTCGTTATTTGGTTTATTGGTTAGTTGGTTGGTTGGTTTGTTTATTTATTGGGTTGTTTATTTGTTGGTTGGTTGGTATTTTGGTTGGTTGGTTGGTGAACCCTCTGGGAGAGTGGTGCGTGAAAATAGTTACAAAATCCAACCATAAACAAGTCTACAACAGGCTTGAACTGTTGAGGACCGATGCTTCACGGGGAGAGGACAAGTAGAAGGAGGAGAATACCCAACCTAATTAGTTCATAGTTAAATATTTCTATCCTTGTTGCTACTTTAACTCCATCTCTCGGATAATTTTTTTTTCCACCTCTCTTGAACTCGTTCGACAATTTCTTCTTTCTGGAACATAAAGTTAATATTCATACTTCTCCCCCCCCCCCCCATCTCTCTCTCTCTCTGCCTCTCTCTCTGTGTCTCTCTCTCTGTGTCTCTCTCTGCCTCTCTCTCTGTCTATCTCTCTCTGTGTCTGTCTCTCTGTCTGTCTCTGTCTCTGTCTCTCTGTCTCTCTCTGTCTCTCTCTGTCTCTATCTGTCTCTCTCTCTGTCTCTCTCTGTCTGTCTATCTATGTCTCTCTGTCTCTCTCTGTCTCTCTCTGTCTCTTTCTCTCTCTCTGTCTCTCTCTCTCTGTCTCACTGTCTGTGTCTCTCTCTGTCTCTCTGTGTCTCTCTCTGTCTCTGTCTCTGTCTCTCTGTCTCTCTAGGTGTCTCTCTCTGTCTCTCTCTATCTCTATCTGTCTGTCCCTCGTTGTCTCTCTGTCTCTCTGTCTCTCTCTGTCTCTCTCTGTCTCTATCTCTCTGTCTCTCTCTGTCTCTATCTCTCTGTCTCTCTCTGCCTCTCTGTCTCTCTGTTTATTTCTGTCTCTCTCTGTCTCTCTCTATCTATCTCGCTGTCTCTCTGTCTCTCTCTGTGTCTCTCTCTATCTCTCTCTGTGTCTCTCTCTGTGTCTCTCTCTGTGTCTCTCTGTCTCACTCTGTCTCTCTCTGTCTCTCTCTGTCTCTGTTTCTCTGTCTTTCTCTCTCAATCTATGTCTCTCTCTTACGCTCTGTCTCTCTCCCTGTCTCTCTCTGCCTCTCTCTCTGTCTCTCTCTGTCTCTTTCTGTCTATCTCGGTCTCTCTCTGTCTGTCTCTCTCTGTCTCTCAGTGTCTCTCTCTGTCTCCTTCTCTATGTCTCTCTGTCTATCTCTCTGTATATCTCTCTGTCTCTCTCTGTCTCTCTCTCTTCTCTCTCTGTCTCTCTGCCTCTATGTGGGTCTCTCTCTCTCTGTCTCTCTGTCTCTCTGTCTCTCTGTCTCTCTCTCTCTCTGTCTCTCTCTGTCTCTCTCTGTCTCTCTATCTGTCTCTCTAGGTGTTTCTCTCTGTCTCTCTCTGTCTGTCTCTCTTTGTCTCTCTGTCTCTCTCTGTCTTTCGCTGTCTCTCTCTGTCTCTCTCTGTCTCTCACTGTCTCTCACTGTCTCTCTCTGTCTGCCTCCCTGTCTCTCTCTGTTTATTTCTCTCTCTCTCTCTCTCTGTCTCTCTCTCTGCCTCGCTCTGTCTCACTGTCTCTGTCTCTCTGTCTCTTTCTGTCTCTCTCTGTTTATTTCTGTCTCTCTCTGTCTCTCTCTCTCTGCCTCTCTCTGTTTCACTGTCTCACTGTCTCTGTCTCTCTGTCTCTGTGTCTCTCTCTGTCTCTGTCTCTCTCTATATCTCTCTCGCTGTCTCTCTGTCTGTCTCTCTCTGTCTCTCTCTCTGTCTGTCACTCTCTCTGTATTTCTGTCTCTCTCTCTGTCTGTCTCTCTGTCTCTGTCTCTGTCTCTGTCTCTGTCTCTCTCTCTCTTCTCCTCCATCATATCACCGAGTTATGGACACCAGCGCCGTCTAGCTGATATAAATAACAACATGTTGCAGAAGTTCTGTTCTCAAAACAAGATACAATTCATCAACAATACAGCATCATTCACTTCACAGGCTGGTGCACCAAAAAAGAGTCTTTACAAGGATCAAATACATTTATCTACATTGGGCACCAGTTTTCTCGCCAGAATTTAAAATATCCAGAACGGACATACATACATCCAATACGGGATCGCGCCGGACACTTTTAGCTACTCCTGAAACTCAAGCCAGACGACATACTCCCGTCACATCAAGTACCAATAGGACAGAAGTTTGCAGACCACTCATTACCACTGCACCTGAAATCCAAGCCAGACGGGACACTACCACAACACCAAGTCCATTAAATACGTCGTCTTTCACACAGGAGGGTAATAATTACGAAGATATGATTCCTATTCTCCCCAGAAAGGATCCGACTCTCAGCAACAACGACGTGCCAGCACAACCTCCTGTTAGCCACCAACCAGAGGCTCTAGTTGGTAGTCATTACATACCCATGAGACATCATCAGTACCCATTTAATTGTAATCCAGAATGGTTGCACCTCACACGGTATAGCCCAGCTACACTTCGTCAAGCACTTATAATGTCGCTATACCAACAACCAACACAACCTGGTATTTACTAGCAACTTAGGACAAAGCTACACCAGATCTCGGTACAAGAAAGAGCCTCTCCTTAAACGTTTATCTGCATATTTGGTTATAACTTGATCTAGTACGTATTAGGTTATAAGTTATTACAAACATTGACTGGTTTTGACTTTATATTAATTGATAGTACTTAGCTGTATAGCTTTTATAATAATTCTAATTGTGTTTTCACGGTGAGTGAGGGGGTCTTCACTGCTCTTCCTTACGGATCTGTGTACGTATTTTTATATATTTACAGAGATATTACTGTTTCTCTGTACTTTAGAGTGTGTTTTTGTAATAAGGGACGTAAGTTGTATACACTTTGTGTGTGTGTGTTTTGCTTTTAAACTTGTGATTACGCATTGTTGAAATGTCTAATAAGTACGAATACTGGCTCAGGAATAATGGGCTCAGAATCGGGCATGTAAACATATGCCATCTATTAGGGAAGGCTGCCCGAACTATCACTTATACTTAATCAAAAATTTTCACATGTTTGGCGCTAGCGAAAGTCGATTAAATGGCAACATCTCAGATGATGACATCGCTATCAGAGGTTTTAAAACCATTAGAAGAGATCCCTATCAGAAACAAGAGACGGGTATTGCAGTTTATATTTCCAACTCGCTTAACGCCCACCGCAGACTAGACTTTGAAACCTGTGAGATTGAGTGTGTATGGATAGAGGTTAAACTTCAAAATTGCATACCGCTAGTAGTTGGCTATCTTTATCGAAACCCCAGTGCAGGAAATATCTGGTATGAAAAATTCACCACTATGATGGATGTAGTCTTTAGTAATGCTAGGGAAATAATATTGCTAGGTGACTTCAACATAGACGCTAACAAATCAAACAAAACATGGGAAAACATAATAGAGTCATATAATTTCCAACAGTTAGTCAAACAAGCCACTAGAATCACTAAATCATCTGCAACACTTATAGATCATATTTATACTACGTGTGCTGATAACATCACAGAATGTAGTGTACCTATCAATGCAATGAGCGATCACTATCCAGTATGTTGCACGTGGTCGAAAAGGGGCACCAAAACTCCCAAACACAAACATATAAGCATAAAATATAGAAATTACAAAAATTTCAATCGAGACGTCTTCTTACAAGATTTGGTCAACTCATCTCTAGATTATGTTTACCAGCTTCCTGACCCAGACGATGCTCTGGACCACTGGCTAAAGACCTTTCTAAGTATATTTGATAAACATGTTCCATTTAAGGAAGTTCGTGTTAAACATCACACAAAGCCCCCGTGGATCACACAGGAGGTAGTTGAACTTATGAGAGATCGCGACAGGGCTCACAAAAATAGAGATCTAACTATGTACCGTAGTCTGAGAAACAAAGTTCAATATGTTATTCGGAAGGAAAAGAAAAACTATTTTAAGAACATAGTAATAGATAAAACCAACACTAAAGATATATGGAAAGCAATTAATACCTTGACAAACAAACACAAATCATCACAATCATTACCATCAAATCAGGTTACATGTGATCAATTCAGTAGATACTTTCAGTCCGACATAAACCAACTGAAGGCTGCAATACCAGATGCGCCTCATGACATATCTTTATTATCATCATTCTGTGAGAACAAATGCTATGGACACATTTCCTCCAACATACCGCTAATGACGACAACTGAAGTATTTACTCATCTCCGTAATCTAAAAAACAATAACTCATCAGGACTAGATGGAATTAGTAGTCGGATCCTTCGCCATGCTGCACCGGCGATCTGCGAGTCACTAACTTTTATATATAATCAATGTCTAACCAGAGGTCACTTCCCATCAGCCTTTAAAATCGCTAAAGTGTATCCTCGTTTAAAAGCTGGTCCTCTAGACGATCGTCTCATGAGTAATTATAGACCAATTTCCATATTATCCTCATTATCCAAACCGCTAGAAAAGCACATCCACAAAACAACACTAGATCACTTAGTTCGCCATAAATTGATAGTTGACAGTCAGTCAGGATTTCGGCCAAAATATTCTTGCCATACGGCACTAACAAACATGATAGAAAACTGGCATCAAAATATTAACAACAATACTCTATGTGGAGCGGTGTTTATAGACTTTAGGAAAGCATTCGATATGATAGATCATACTATTCTAATTAAAAAACTAAAAACAATGAAAGTAAGTTTTAATATAGTGACATTAATAAAATCATTCTTATTAGACAGAAAGCAAGTAGTATCACACAATAAAGTTTTATCTCAAGCCATTACCACTAATATTGGAGTACCTCAGGGGTCTATTCTTGGCCCTCTATTATTTACCATTTATATAAATGATCTTCCATTAAATCTGTCGTCGTCCTGCGATCTATTTGCTGATGACTGCACAGTATATACAAACGCTGTTGATCGTAATGTGCTAGAATTATCCTTGCAACAGGAAATAAATAGTGTAGTTAACTGGAGTCATGCAAACCGCATGCAAATTAACATTACTAAAACAAAGTCTATGTTAATAGGAACCAGGCAAAGACTTCACACTCTAAACTCGCAGAGAACTCTTCAGCTGCACATTGGCAGCACGCCTGTAGAAAGTGTCACCGAGCACAAGACACTGGGTGTTATCATAGATCAAAATCTAACTTTTAACTCACATGTTCATGCTCTAGTTAAACAAATAGCCAAAAAAGTATACCAACTTGCCAAAATTAAAAATTTCCTTGACGAAAACACAAGAAAGATATTCTATACTTCTCATATACAAACACATATTGATTACTGCTCCACAGTCTGGGATGGATGCTCCAAATCAATAACAAGACGCCTATATTCACTCCAGAAAAGGGCAGTGCGTTTAATTAATGGTGAAAAGCTTACCGACAATTCTAACCTATATAAACGTCTCCGGTTACTGCCACTCCACAAGCGCCTGCTTTTTAATAAGACCAAACTAATTCACAAAATCATATTTCAAAATGCTCCAAGCTACCTTTGGCCATTGTTTAAATATAACGCTAGACATAGCGAACGACTAAATATACTTCATGTCCCTAAACCTAGGATAGACTTATATAAAACAAGCTTAGCATACTCTGCCGCTCAGTTGTGGAACAATCTTCCACAAGAAATCAAAGACACCACCAATCATGATACATACATTCGCAACCTGTTTGAACACTACCTTAGTACAGACTACATGCCCCCATAACAAACAACACAAAAAAGACAATAATGGTGACATATCTCAAACGACAACTAGCCAAAAAACATTCCCTTATGTATGGCACGTTACACCCTCCTTAGGTATTTATAATGCCCATGTTAAACACTGCCTCAGTGAGTCATTTGTTATTGATTATTTTTCATGCGTTTTAATGTTCTTTTGTTGTCAAAAGTTGCTTCATAAGTGATGTTGAATGAAAGAATGTATGAGAGGAAATAGAGAAGAAGGGCAGAATGTCAGACGGGCCTGCGTGCCCAATTCTTAACCCTTTGAAAATAAAGACTTATTATTATTATTATTATTATTATTATCTCTCTCTCTCCCACTCTGTGGACAATTTACACTCCTTGAAGCGTATTATTATTAGGTATATGGTAATAGCCCTATACTGTTATAGAGCTCCCATTGCCCTGATGGATGATCGTCTCAATTTCACATGGACATCTTTACTTCCCAGAATAGTTTCTGGTACTCATGTAAGGTTTGGTCGACATGGGAGCCCAGGTCATTGTAAAAGAAAACCAGCCTCAATGAGGCTTCGAACACATGACCGCAGGCAAACGTACAGGCCACTGCGCCACGGCAATTGCAATTTTGCCAATGCTTTCTGAACGAGAAGTCAACCTTGAAGTCCCACTGTCCAGTATATGGGTTGATTCCGCCCACCCAACCCCCCGCCTCACCCAAGCCCTTAACTGATTAAATGCCATGGGACGAGTATTGCCGTGGTTAATAAGCTCACAATCTAGTTTTCTTGGTAATTCATTCACTGCCTATATCTGCCTTGGTTAATAAGCTCACAATCTAGTTTTCTTGGAGATTCATTCACTGCCTATATCTGCCTTGGTTAATAAGCTCACAATCTAGTTTTCTTGGAGATTCATTCACTGCCTATATCTGCCTTGGTTAATAAGCTCACAATTTAGTTTTCTTGGAGATTCATTCACTGCCTATATCTGCCTTGGTTAATAAGCTCACAATTTAGTTTTCTTGGAGATTCATTCACTGCCTATATCTGCCTTGGTTAATAAGCTCACAATCTAGTTTTCTTGGTGATTCATTCACTGCCTATATCTGCCTTGGTTAATAAGCTCACAATCTAGTTTTCTTGGAGATTCATTCACTGCCTATATCTACCGTGGTTAATAAGCTCACAATCTAGTTTTCTTGGTGATTCATTCATTGCCTATATCTGCCTTGGTTAATAAGCTCACAATCTAGTTTTCTTGGAGATTCATTCACTGCCTATATCTGCCTTGGTTAATAAGCTCACAATCTACTTCTCATCTTTTGGTGATTCATTCACTGCCTATATCTGCCATGGTTAATAAACTCACAATCTAGTTTTCTTGGTGATTCATTCACTGCCTATATCTGCCTTGGTTAATAAGCTCACAATCTAGTTTTCTTGGTGATTCATTCACTGCCTATATCTGCCTTGGTTAATAAGCTCACAATCTAGTTTTCTTGGTGATTCATTCACTGCCTATATCTGCCGTGGTTAATAAGCTCACAATCTAGGTTTCTTGGTGATTCATTCATTGCCTATATCTGCCTTGGTTAATAAGCTCACAATCTAGGTATCTTGGTGATTCATTCACTGCCTATATCTGCCGTGGTTAATAAGCTCACAATCTAGTTTTCTTGGTGATTCATTCACTGCCTATATCTGCCTTGGTTAATAAGCTCACAATCTAGTTTTCTTGGTGATTCATTCACTGCCTATATCTGCCGTGGTTAATAAGCTCACAATCTAGTTTTCTTGGTGATTCATTCACTGCCTATATCTGGATGGGTTAATAAGCTCACAATCTAGTTTTCTTGGTGATTCATTCACTGCCTATATCTGCCGTGGTTAATAAGCTCACAATCTAGTTTTCTTGGCGATTCATTCACTGCCTATATCTGCCTTGGTTAATAAGCTCACAATCTAGTTTTCTTGGTGATTCATTCACTGCCTATATCTGCCGTGGTTAATAAGCTCACAATCTAGTTTACTTGGTGATTGATTCACTGCCTATCTTCTCGTCTTTTAGTGATTCATTCACTGCCTATATCTGCCGTGGTTAATAAGCTCAAAATCTACTTCTCGTCTTTTGGTGATTCATTCATTGCCTATATCTGCCTTGTTAATAAGCTCACAATCTAGTTTTCTTGGTGATTCATTCATTGCCTATATCTGCCGTGGTTAATAAGCTCAAAATCTAGTTTTCTTGGTGATTCATTCACTGCCTATATCTGCCTTGTTAATAAGCTCACAATCTAGTTTTCTTGGTGATTCATTCACTGCCTATATCTGCCGTGGTTAATAAGCTCACAATCTAGTTTTCTTGGTGATTCATTCACTGCCTATATCTGCCGTGGTTAATAAACTCACAATCTAGGTTTCTTGGTGATTCATTCACTGCCTATATCTGGATGGGTTAATAAGCTCACAATCTAGTTTTCTTGGTGATTCATTCACTGACTATATCTGCCGTGGTTAATAAGCTCACAATCTAGTTTTCTTGGTGATTTATTCACTGCCTATATCTGCCTTGGTTAATAAGCTCACAATATAGTTTTCTTGGTGATTCATTCACTGCCTATATCTTCCTTGGTTAATAAGCTCACAATCTACTTCTCGTCTTTTGGTGATTCATTCATTGCCTATATCTGCCGTGGTTAATAAGCTCACAATCTACTTCTCGTCTTTTGGTGATTCATTCATTGCCTATATATGCCTTGGTTAATAAGCTCACAATCTAGTTTTCTTGGTGATTCATTCATTGCCTATATCTGCCGTGGTTAATAAGCTCACAATCTAGTTTTCTTGGTTATTCATTCACTGCCTATATCTGCCTTGGTTAATAAGCTCACAATCTACTTCTCGTCTTTTGGTGATTCATTCACTGCCTATATCTGCCTTGGTTAATAAGCTTACAATCTAGTTTTCTTGGTGATTCATTCACTGCCTATATCTGCCGTGGTTAATAAGCTTACAATCTAGTTTTCTTGGTGATTCATTCACTGCCTATATCTGCCGTGGTTAATAAGCTCACAATCTAGTTTTCTTGGTGATTCATTCACTGCCTATATCTGCCTTGGTTAATAAGCTCACAATCTAGTTTTCTTGGTGATTCATTCACTGCCTATATCTGCCGTGGTTAATAAGCTCACAATCTAGTTTTCTTGGTGATTCATTCACTGCCTATATCTGCCGTGGGTTTATATATCGCTTGCGTTATAATACAATATGTCTGCTACCATATTCACAGTTTTGTAGTTATAGCTGTGACACACCCCACATCTCAGACTTACTTGATCACGTGGGGTTCCACAAGTGCTTGTTCCGCTTCCATCGCCCAATGACCCGCTCTCTTGACCCATCGTCGCCGATGCCCCGCCTCCTGAAGGCAGACACAAGAGTGGACCGCTGAGTGCTGGGGTCAGGCTGTAGGCTGTGTCCATGAAGTGGGTTGATCCTGGTCGCATCTGGGACGGTGAAGCTGAATTGGGGTAAGTATGTTCATCCAGGGAACTCTGTTCTAAGCTGTTGTCCCAGTCTATTGACATGGCGTCTGCAGGGAAACAGATGGATAGCAGAATACATTACTGTTTCATATAGTTTGAATGGACGAAGAGAACCAAAAGCAGAATTTTTAACACTAATGGTAAATCCGTACAGGTGTATAGATTAGAATCACGGAGAACGACTAAAACAATTATTTACAAACTATAAATATTAAATAACTGGTGCTTGTTCAGAATTTAACTAAAACGTGACAGAATCACTGAAGGCAACTAAGGGAGAGAACTATAACAATTCCATACAATCATGAAGTGAGGGAAAGACGACAACTCTGCATAGGACACACATTGAGAAAACCTGTTAATAGCACAACTGGATGTCTTTTGTCTGAAACACGCAGGGTAAAATACATAATTGCGACCTAAAACCATTGCAAAAAAAAAAAATAATAATAAAAAAAAAAAAAAAAAGAATTAGAGCCACAGATGAATAATATGGGAATGACTTATGGAGGAGTTGCATTAGATGGCAACTGATAAGACGTGCATAGCATGAGCTGGCATAGGGCACATAACCTCAAACCCACGTTGATCTTGCAGGTAACCAACCATTAGGCTAAGTTCAAAGTGTAGTAAATATCTGCACTTGATCTTGCTAGAGTCATGGGGTAGAGGCGGTCGTCCGAACAACACACAGGGACGGTTGGGACCTGATGTGGCGTCTTTGGCCTCTGAGGAACCACGAACCCTTATATTACAAAAAGGGGAATTTTACGTTCTGTAGTTTGCCATTGCTTTCTGAACCAGAAGTCAACGTTGACGTCCAGCTGACCGGCGTAGGGGTTGATCGCGCTATACCGTCGTTATCGCACTGGAAGTTTAAGAGCGAGGGGATCTTATCCTTTCGGCCACGCTGACTGCTTAAATATAGTAGAGGGAGACTTAGATACGAGAAATACTTACAGACCCGTATACAGGAGACTCTGATACGAGAAATACTTGCAGACTCGTACTCATGAGACTTATATACGAGAAATACTTACAGGCTCGTACACAGGAGACTTAGATACGAGAAATACTTACAGACTCGTACACAAAGGGAACAGAATAGGGGTCAGGGATGAATAACATGGGCAGGACTTACGGTCATCTTTACAAAATGGATAAGAGTGCTAGCTCTTAAACTTCCGATGTGCTGATGCCGAGGTAGTGGATTAAAATGCTGACTTGACTTGGGGGCGTAAATTACAAGTACCTCTGAAATCGGAGTGGGTTCACCTGATGGCGAGGGACACTGGTAATAGGGAAAGATAATCCACACGCAAATATAAATCCAGCGTGGACAACGCTAGAGTTCAAATAGAGCGGCCCCCCCCCCCCCCCCCCCCCCCCAAAAAAAAGGAAAAAAAAAAGAGGACATGGAGGAAACTAGCAGGAGACGGCAAAAGACTTCACGTGACTGGTTGAATGTCTGTATTACGTTTGGATATAAAGGGCAGAAGAAGAAATACATCCATAGAATGTATATAAATATACTGGTTATTAACTGACGAAACGGGTTTTCAAAGAATGCTAATTTCAGATAGGAAAACCAATGAGCAACCTTACAAGAAGCAAATGAAAACGGTAAACTGATTAGAGAAACTAGACGTATACAGTCAACATGTTTTAGGCACGTTATGAGAAGAAATAAACTAGAGAACTTTGTGACTCCTGGCAATATTGCGGTGAAAAGAACACGGGGAAGGCACGAAGTAAATACCTGGATAGCCTTGCCACATGGCATGGTCGAGACAAGAAAATAGAGCTGATCCACGACTTTGGTATGAGATGGCGAAACATGGCCGCCTACCCTTATCAGCTTGGTGCATGATGAAGATAACTGAATGTTTTTAACGGCAGTGACAATAGAAGTGACTGCTGTTAAACTGACGTCAAAGGTTAATTAACATGAAATATGAGTGGGAAGCTCCACAAACGAAAGCCACAAACAGATGCTAAAATGGACGTTTCCACAAAATTCTGTGCCGACAGAGACAATGGAAAACAAGAATACGTAGCTGGAAATAGAGATATCTTAGAAATGTCCTAGTTCATTCACAGATAGTTATTTCCCCCATCGCAGTCAGGCAGATGGGTAGGTAGATGAGTAGGTATGTGGGGTAGGTAGATAATGAAGTAGCCAAGTAAGCAGATAGACAGACAGCTAGGCTAGTTGCCAGATAAGTAGGCAAGCAGGTCGGTAGGTGAGTAGGTAGGTAGTTTGGGTGGAAAGGCGGGACGCAAGCAGACATGCAGGCATGTAGATAGGTAGTTAGGGAGGAAGGCAGGTAGGTAGATAGTTTCTGGGTGGTTAAGCAGACAGGTAGATAGGCTAGTTCTAATCTAGGTAGGCAGATAGGTAGATAGGCAGTTAGGCAGTCAGGTAGATATTTTACAAGTAGCTAGGCAGACAGTAAGATAGACAGGCAGACAATTAGGTAGGCAGGTCAGTAGGAAGAAAGGCAAGCAGGCATGTAAATGCTAGTTTTAGGGTAGGTAGGTTGGCTTGCAAGCAGGTAGATAGGTAGGTAGGTAGGTAGGTAGGTAGGTAGGTAGGTAGGTAGGTAGGCAGGCAGGCAGACTGCAAGCAGGTATGAAGGTAGGCTGATATAAGCACATACCACTGAGAGCACTGTTGCCGGCCACTCCGCTGTTGATGGGGTTCTTGTTTTCTTGGTTGCCGTTCTTGCTGTTGTTGGCCGACTTCTTCAGCCGCGCTCTGTTGTTCTGGAACCAAACCTGCAGACGGGAGAGAATAATTGTGGCAACTGTATGACTCTGGTCTTTTCCGGCATAATCCACTTCCATCACCACAGTAACTCCCACCATCACCACAATCACCTCCATCACCACCACAATCACTTTCACTATCACCACAACCACCTCCACTTTCACCACAATCACCTCCACTTTCACCTCAATCACTTCCGCCACCATTACCACCATCATCACAATCGCCTTCACTATCATCACAACCACCTCTACTTTCACCAAAATCACTTCCGCCACCATTACCATTATCACCATCACCTCCTCCAACACCACCACTATCACCACCACCATGATCATCAACATCTCCACCATTTAACCACCACCATAATCATCATCACAATCACCTCCACGTTCACCATCATCACCACCACAATCACAACTACTATCATCGCTACCACTATCATCATTATTATCATAATCGCCACTATCACCACACCATCATCATCACCACCACAATCATCATCACTACAGTTAACACCACCACCACAACCACCACCATCACCACCACCACTAGCATCATCACTACTAATAATATTACCATAATTGCCATCACCATCATCATCACCACCACAGTCAACACCACCGCCCCCCCCCCCCCAAATCACAATCACCACCACCATCATTTCCACCACCATAACTACCACCACCGATATCACCACAACCACCACAATCACCACCATCATCATTACCACCACCACCATAATCACCACAATCATCACCACCTCAAAGATTTCATCGCCACAATCACCATCACAATAATCATCATCATCATCACAATCTCCACAATCACCATCACAATCATTATCACCACAATCACCATCACAATCATCATCATCACAATCACTACCACCATCATCATCACCACCACAATCACCACAATCACAACCATCATCATCACAATCACGACCACCACCATCAACACCACAATCACAACCACTACTACAATGACCATCGTGATGTTTGAGGAGAGAGAGACAGAGATATCCCATTAAGTCAATGATTGTATGAAACCCATGCTATACATGCATATACCATCAGCTGGTTGGAAAGTATCCGGCTAATTGGCCGAAACTTACCTGCACGACTCTCTTCTTCAGGTTGATGTGAGTGGCTATCTTTTCCAGCTCGTTGCCGTCCGGATTACTGTCTCGCAGGAAACGGTCCTGCAGGAACTTGATCTGGGCCTCAGTGTAGGAGGTTCTGTTTCTTTTGGCTTTCTTTGGCGGCTGTTGTCCGTCTGAGGACAGTCAAGATTGTTGTTTTCACGAGTTATTGCACAGTGGCATAACAAAGTGTGTGTGTGTGTGTGTGTGTGTGTGTGTGTGTGAGAGAGAGAGAGAGAGAGAGAGAGAGTATCAAAGAAAGAGAGAGTATCAGAGAAAGAAAGAGTATCAGAGAAAGAGAGAGAGAGTGAGAGAGAGTGCGTCAGAGAGAAAAGTGAGACAGTGTGTGTGAAAGAGGAAGAGAAAGTGTTACAGAGAGTGAGCGAGTGACAGAGAGAAAGAGTGTGCGTCAGAGAGAGAGAGAAAGTGAGCGAGAGAGATAGCATGAGAGAGAGAGAAAGATACATTTAGAGAAAGAAAGTGTGAGAGTGAGAGAGAGAGAATGATAGAGAGTGTGTCAGAGAGAGAAAGTGAGAGAGAATGTGAAAGAGAGAATGTGAAAGAGAGAAAGAGAGAGTGTCATAGAGAGAGAGTGTGTGTCGGAGAGATAAAATGAGAGAGATAAAGTGTGTAAGAGAGAGTATGTGTCAGAGAGACAGAGAGAGAGAGAGAGAGAGAGAGAGAGAGAGAGAGAGAGAGAGAGAGAGAGAGAGAGAGAGAGAGAGAGAGAGAGAGAGTAAGAGAAAGTGTCACAGAGAGAAATTGAGAGAAAGAGTATGAGAGAGAGAAAGAGAAAGAGAGAGGGTCAGAAATAGAGAGTAAGAAAGAGAAAGTGAGATAGGGCGTGAGAGAGAGAAAGAGAGTGTGAGGGAGAGTGGTAGAGAGTGTGTGTTGGTAGCGGTTTGTAACATGTTCTTTTAAATGCACTCTATTGGTAGCGGTTTATAACATGTTCTGTTAACATGACTCTATTGGTGCGCGGTTTGTAACTTGTTCTTTTAAAACGCACTCTATTGGTAGCGGTTTGTAACATGTTCTCTTAACATGACTTATTGGTAGCGGTTCTAAAAGGTTCGTATAAACTGATCCCTGTGGTGGCCTGTTCGGACATATGTGTACAGAATAATGTGTTTGATTTAAAATTCATGTGTTAAACTTACCCGAATTCTCCCCATTCACTATATAAAGATTGGTACAGTAAATATCTGTCAAGCTTTACCTGAACTCTCCTCATTCACTATATAATCATTTGTACAGTAAATATCTGTCAAGACTTACATGAACTCGACCCCATTCACAATATAATGATTGGTACAGTAAATATCTGTCAAGACTTACATGAATTCTCCCCATTCCCTATATAATGATTGGTACAGTAAATATCTGTCAAGACTTACATGAATTCTCCCCATTCCCTATATAATGACTGGTACAGTAAATATCTGTCAAGACTTACCTGAACTCTCCCCATTCACCATGTCCCTGTAATGGTTGGTACAGTAAATGTCTGTTCCGTTGACCAAGTGGTATTTTTCATTATTGCCAAGTTGTCGTTTGCAGATCTGTAGACGAGAGAACGTTGTGCATCAGTAACCTTGTGTGGTTACAATATGTGTCACGTATACCTAAGTCTTTCCTGTATGCAACCAATAGTTATGTCATAACAAACACACACACACTCACTCTCTCTCTCTCACTCTCTCTCACCTCTCTCTCTCACCTCTCTCTCTCTCTCTCTCTCTCTCTCTCTCACACACACACACATATTGCACATTTGATATCCATACATAATCTATATGTCTAGCTAATCTAATCGACCTGCCAGCCTATATATCCCTGCGCTGATCTATATAATCGATTCTCTCTGTCAACGTATCTATACATTAATCTAGGTAATCTAACCCTTCCGATTATCCAACCATATATTAATCTATACAATCTAATATGTCAGTCTACATATCCATATATTAATCTATATAATCTAATCCTTCAGAATATCCATCCATATATCCATCTATCTAATCTAATCCTTCAGATTATCCATCCATATATTAATCTATATAATCTTATTTATTAGTCTATCCATTAATAAATTAATCTATGTAACCTAATCCGTCAGGCTATTTATCTATCTATCCATATATTAATCTATATAGCCTCTTCTATCAGTCTATTTAATCATACATTAATCTATAAAATCTAATCCGCACCATCCATTCTTTCCCGTAATCGCGTCTTATAAGTTCCTTATACTCGTCTCCCCCCCCCCCCCTCATATTGTCCTGTTAACTGATGAAGTGCCATGGGATGACTAATCGGTTTAAGCAACTGTCCGTATCTGCCATGGGCTTATATACTGCAGTTTTCCCTATGCAACCCTCTTTGATTTGATATATAATACAACAGGTCTGCTACCATATTAACAACTTTCAGGTCATAATTGTGACACACCCCTACTTCCCATTTTCATCCATCCATTTTTATTTTGTCAAAACCTGCTTTTTGTTTAGCACTGAATCTGTTAACCAATAACAAGTGAGCTGTAATCTACACAAGTCACGGAGCAAAACTCTAGTGCTTAAGAACTCACCTTGCAGAGAAAGCATGCAATGTGATATCGATGCTGTCCGGCCACGCGCATCCAGTCTTGCTCACGCTTGAACTGTAGGGAGCACTTTACACAGGACAGGCCAAACAGACTGAAAGGTACGACAAGCAAAACAGACTGAAATACACGACAAGCGAAACACACAAACATGGAGCAAGCAAAACAGGCTGAAACATACGACAAGCCAAACTGCAAAACTGAGTGAAACACAGGAAAAGAAAAACTGCAAAAACAGACTGAAACACAGGACAAACAAAACAGACTGAAACACATGACAACAAAACAGACTGAAACACAGGACAAACAAAACAGACTGAAATACGGGAAAAGAAAAACTGACTGAACAATACGGGACAAAAAAAAACAACAGACTAAAACACACGACAAACAAAACAGACTGAAACACGGGAAAGAAAAAGAGACTGAAACACAGTACAAACAAAACAGACAGAAACACGCGACAAACAAAACAGACTGAAACACAGGACAAGAAAAACTGCAAACACAGACTGAAACACAGGACACACAAAACAGAATGAAACACAGGACAAACAAAATAGACTGAAACGTGGGGCAAACAAAACAGACTGAAACACAGGAAAACAAAACAGACTGAAACATAGGACAAACAAAACAGACTGAAACACACGACATGAAAAACAGACTGAAACACACAATAACCAAAATAGACTGAAACACAGGACAAGACAACTGCAAAACAGACTGAAACACAGGAGAAGAAAAACAGACTGAAACACACGACGAAACAATACAACTGAAACACACGACAACCAAAACAAACTAAAACACAGGACAAACAAAACAGACTGAAACAGAGGACAAACAAAAGAGACTGAAACAGAGGACAAAAACAAAACAGACAAACACAGGACAAGAAAAACTGCAAAAACAGACTGAAATACAGGACAAACAAAACAGACTGAAACACAGGACAAATAAAACAGGCTGAAACACACGACAAACAAAACAGACTGAAACACGGGACAAACAAAACAGACTGAAACAAACGACAAAACAAAACATACTAAAATACGGGAAAATAAAAACTGCAAAAACAGATTGAAACATAGGAGAAACAAAACAAACTCAAACACATGACAAACAAAACAGACTGAAACACAGGACAAGAAAAACTGCAAAGACTGAAACACAGGACAAACAAAACAGTCTGAAACACACGACAAATAAAGCAGACTGAAACGCAGGACAAACAAAACAGACTGAAATACGGGAAAAGAAAAACAGAATGAAAAATACGGGACAAAAAAAAAACAGACTAAAACACAATACAAACAAAACAGACTGAAACACGGGACAAACAAAACAGACTGAAATACGGTAAAGAAAAAGAGACTAAAACACAGTACAAACAAAATAGACAGAAACACGCGACAAACAAAACAGACTGAGACACAGACAAGAAAAACTGCAAACACAGACTGAAACACAGGACAAACAAAACAGACTGAAACACAGGACAAACAAAACAGACTGAAACAAACGACAAACAAAACAGATTGAAATATGGGAAAAGAAAAACTGATAAAACAGACTGAAAAATAGGAGAAACAAAACAGACTGAATCACACGACAAACAAAACAGACTAAAACACACGACAAACAAAATAGACTGAAACACGGGAAAAGAAAAACTAGAAAAAGAAAACAGACTGAAACACCGGACAAGAAAACCTGCAAAAACAGGCTGAAACGCAGGACAAACAAAACAGACTTGAAACACGGGACAAACAAAACAGACTGAAACAAAGGACAAACAAAACAGACTGAAACACGGGACAAACAAATCAGACTGAAACACAGGAAAGCAAAACAGACTGAAACATAGGACAAACAAAACACACTGATACACAGAACAAACAAAACAGACTGAAACACGGGACAAACAAAACAGACTGAAAAACATAATGCACATAACAGACTGAAACACAGGACAAACAAAACAGACTGAAACACTGGACAAGAAAACCTGCAAAAACAGACTGAAACACGGGACAAACAAAACAGACTGAAACACGGGACAAACAAAACAGACTGAAACACGGGACAAACAAAACAGACTGAAACACGGGACAAACAAAACAGACTGAAACATGGGACAAACAAACCAGACTAAAACATCGGACAAGAAAACCTGCAAAAACAGACTGAAACACGGGACAAACAAAACAGACTGAAACAAGGGACAAACAAAACAGACTGAAACACGGGACAAACAAAACAGACTGAAACATGGGACAAACAAACCAGACTAAAACACCGGACAAGAAAACCTGCAAAAAACAGACTGAAACACGACAAACAAAACAGACTGAAACACGGGACAATCAAAACAGACTGAAACACACGACATGAAAAACAGACTGAAACACACAATAACCAAAACAGACTGAAACACAGGACAAGACAACTGCAAAACAGACTGAAACACAGGACAAGAAAAACAGACTGAAACACACGACGAAACAAAACAACTGAAACACACGACAACCAAAACAAACTAAAACACAGGACAAACAAAACAGACTGAAACAGAGGACAAACAAAACAGACTGAAACAGAAGACAAACAAAACAGACTGAAACACAGGACAAGAAAAACTGCAAAAACAGACTGAAACACAGGACAAACAAAACAGACTGAAACAGACAACAAACAAAACAGACTGAAATATGGGAAAAGAAAAACTGATAAAACAGACTGAAAAATAGGACAAACTGCAAAAAACAGACTGAAACAGATGAAAAACAAAACAGTCTGAAACACAGGACAAGAAAAACTGTAAAAACAGACTGAAACACAGGACAAACAAAACAGACTGAAACACACAGGACAAACAAAATAGACTCAACACAGGACAAACAAAACATACTGAAACACACGACAAACAAAACAGACTGAAATACGGGAAAAGAAAGACTAGAAGAAAAAACAACAGACTGAAACACAGGACAAACAAAACAGTCTGAAACACATGACAAACATAACGGACTAAAATACGGGAAAAGAAAAACAGACTGAAACACAGGACAAACAAAACAGACTGAAACACACGACAAACAAAACAGACTGAAACACGCGACAAACAAAACAGACTGAAACAGACGACAAACAAAACAGACTTAAACACAGGACAAGAAAAACAGATTCAAACAGAGGACGAATTAAACAGACTGAAACACACGACAAACAAAACAGACTGAAATACGTGAAAAGACAAACAGACTGAAACACAGTACAAACAAAACAGTCTGAAACACAGGACAAACATAACAGACTGAAACACGCGACAAACAAAACAGCCTGAAACAAGGGAGAAACAAAACAGACTGAAATACGGGAAATAAAAAACAGACTGAAACACAGGACAAGATACACAGACTGAAACATGGGACAAGATAAACTGCAAAACAGACTGAAACACGGGGCAATTAAAACAGACTGAAACAGCATTTTCAGGCCTGGTCAAAGAATGAGGATGTTACATATAGTCAATTAAATCATTAAGTATTAAGTAAATAATTCATTTTTCGTTGATCATTTTCTTTGAAAAGATCAAAGGCCTATTTATTTTTAATCATTTAAAAAAACTCCTATGGTCCCATATAACTGCTACTTGTAAACATTGTTTTATTGTCATATTTCATGGAAGCAAAATCAATCAAATACGGAGGTTCTAGAAAAACTGAAATTGAAAAGAGAGTTGATGAAATAAATAAAAAAAAAAGGTAAGTGAAATATTTCGGCCATATTAAAAGACAAAACACTCTTATAAAAATCAAACTGGAGGGTAAGGTTGAAGGCAAGCGAGCAAGAGGTACACAATGATACAAGTGGGAAGATAACATCAAGAGATGGACGAACAACAATCTGACAGAATGTACAGTCAGAGCGAGAGACAAAAAGTGTTGGAGATCCATTGCAGCCAATCTTCGTGGAGACAATACCCGATTGATTGATTGATTGATTGATTGATCGACTGATTGATTGATTGATTGATTGATTGACAGATAGATAGATTGATTGATTTATTGATTGACTGACTGACTGACTGATTGATTGATTGATGTTGTTAGTTTAACTATTTATTGTTTATTAGAGCTCGGTGACTGCACCATTCCATATGTAAAAGCTATGCTGTTCCATATCATATGTAGAAACAATGCTGTTCCATATGATATGTAAAAACTGTGCTGTTCCGTATAATATGTAACAACTGTTGTTCCATATAATATGTAAAAACTGGTGTTTAACATCATATGTAAAAACTGTGCTGTTTGATTTCACACGAATAAACTATTCTGTTCCATTTAATTGTAAAAACTATACTGTTGCAATTATTTTTCTTCACCTTCTTCGTACACCTTCAGATGTCAATATGAATTAGTCCAACTAAAACAGCAGCCAGCTTAAGCTTGTTGACGACTCCTTAGAGTGTCCTCACATGGAACGGGTGTAGGCCAAAACAGTTGTCTATTCTACATACGCTGGACATTTCTGCAACAAATGTTCAGCTGTCATTTTACCAGTCCCACAGTTACATAAATCAACATTTCCTGTCTTTACTTTATATGTAACCATGTGCTATTTCAGCCTGTTGTGTCATGTGCGTGGTCTGAAGATGGCTACTTGTTCCCTTTTGTCGAGTTGGGAATATGCTTCATCATTATGGCGCCCTGGATGCTTTGACTCCCAGTATCCCTATAACAGCTTCTTGTTTTCTGTTCTTGTGTTGTTGTTGTTTTTTTTTGCATTTTTTGTTTTGTTTTTTTGTTTTTATTCTTGCCTTGGGGGGGGGGGGGGGGGGGGGGGGGGGGGGGGGTTCGTTCTCTTTGAACTCAAGCGTAGTCCCACTCCCACGAACCCACTCCCACTTCTAAGGCACTTGTCAATGACGAGAAGTCAACACTTTAGTCCAACTAACCGGTACAGGGATTGAACCCGCTATCTCGTCATCAGCACACCGAATGTTTATGAGCGCACACCGAATGTTTAAGAGCGAGCCCTATTATCCATTCAGCAATGGTGGCCTCCAGTGCTTCTTGTAATTTACGTCCCCAAGTCAATGACGAGAAGTCAACATTTTAGTCCAACTAATCGGTGTAGGGATTGAACCTGCTATCTCGTCATCAGCACACCGAATGTTTAAAAGCGAGCCCTATTATCCATTCAGCAATGGTGGCCTCCAGTGCTTCTTGTAAATCTCATAACCTCATCGTAGGTTATGTCTCTCACAGTCCGAGGTAGTCTTTCACCTTCCTGTGCTAGCCTGCCGTCCACTTCATCTCCAGATATGTTGTAATGTGGAGGGATCCACTGTATCACAACCCTACTGGGTTTCTAATATAATTCACGGAGTGTTGCTCTTAGGTCTGCTAGTTCTGTACTGATTCTGCTGTTTGCTATTGAAACTGAATACGTATCTGTAAACTATTTGTTTCTCTTTATTTCTCTCTGTCAACAGTATTTCTCCTGCAGTTTTCAAGGCCTCTATGTTTTTCAGTTGCCATTGACTGTATACTGTATTCTCATTGCTGCATTTTCTAAATTCAGTAGAATTCCCCCATCTCCATTCACTGTACAGTAGTTTGCTAACCCGTCTATATATGCATGGGCCCAGGTTCTACTTCCCAATGTTCTTCTAAGTAATATTTAGCTATTGTTCATATTTCTGCTGGAGCGGCTGGCCGAGTGGCTAGAACGCCGGGCTCTCCTTCGGGAGACTCGGGTTCGAATCCTCGGTAAGGCGTGGAGTTTTTTTTTCTGTCCGAGTCACACACAAAAAAACACTCTAACTTGCACTAGCCATGCGTCCTTAATTCCACAGGCTCAAGACCTCCCCTGTCCTACACCGCAAGGTATTATAGGTAGTTAATGACAGTTCATCTTTCTGGTTCACACTCAGTTCTATCGTCTCAATACCATAAATTTATCTCAGGCAGGTGCTGTTTTCTCCGAGCTAGGTTACTGTGTGTATTGTAGAAGAGTTTGGCTGCTGATGTGTTAAGTATAGACTCAATCCGAATTTTTCTTTAATGCAAATTTTACAAAGTTGTTGTTGTTGTTGTTGTTGTTGTTGTTGTTGTTGTTGTTGTTGTTGTTGTTGTTGTTGTTGTTGTTTTGTTCGCTCGCTATCAACCCAGGCGTAGTCCATCATACACGTGTTACTACTTCTGGTACACTGGAGTGATTTTTGCGTATGGATTAGCTTTCCCTATTACCAGTGTCCCTCGCCTTCACGTTAACCCACTCTGAATTCAGAGGAACTACAGAATTGTTTGGCTTTAGTCTTCACTTATCAAGACCTTAAACCACTGATACATAGGGTGGCCTGTCTATTATTCAATGACAGTGTTAAAGCTGTCCTCATTCTTATCTCCCTTATTTTAAATGTGAAATTACCGTTGGCTTAACAATTGCCCATTATTGATCAATAAAAACATGTCAATTGCAACGAGACAAACAAGTGTTGAAATACTACACAGAGCATGTGCTTGTGAATGGATGTGAATCGTGGACAATAAGCACAAGCTGAAAAATATCTAATGGCAGTGGAAATATGGGTTCTGGGAATTATGCAAATAATACCATGAACAAAAAGAAAAACCACTGAGCAAATCCCACAAGAAACAAACGAAACTCGAAAACTGATTAGAGAAAGTAGACGTAGGCAGTCACAATTTTCTGGGCATGTTATGAGAAGAAATAAACTGGAGAACTTGGTAACAGCTGGCAAGATTGAGGGAAAAAAGAACAAGGGGAAAGCAGAGAGGTAAATAGATGGCTTGGCAATATGTCATAATGGAGACAAAAACATAGCTGATCCACGACTTTGGTGATCGTGTGAGATTCTGTAACATGGCCCAAGTTTATCGTTACAACACATGATAATGACGACCGTTGTATGAATATGCAGCCTCAACAGAAAGCATACAATCAGAGAAATATCTAATGACAGTCGAAGTGTGGTTTCTGATGATAATTCAAATATTACCATGGACAGACATAATAACGAATGACCAAGTCCTTGAAAACAGATGAAAACAGTAAACTGGAAAGAAAAATTATACGTGGATAGTAAAGATTATACATGCACGTTATAATGAGATAAAAAATTGAAAACTCAGTGACAACTGGGAAACTAGATGGGGAAAGAGAAAGGGGAGACAAAGAGATAAATATCAGCGCGGCTTAGCCACGTGACATAATATGGCCAAGCTAATAGGCCTGGTCCAAGAGTCTGATGATGGTGTGAGATCGCGACCATGACCATTCACACCTGTCGACATGGCACATGATGATGATGATGATATCCTAAGCCTGGTTGTTAAGACTTGGGAAATAAGTAACATCTAATCATAACAGTAAATTACAACTCAGAAACACGCTGGACCAAATCTTTACATTATCTTATAGTTAAAACATTGACTTAATCATAGAATGACTTTCCGACTAAAGTCAACATCATAACTTTGATATTCACCATCATTCGCTGTCCGTGTTCCGGGACTGTCCCAAGTCTAATTTATGTCATATTCTCATAAAGTTTCACTATTGATTTTTTCCTCTTGCCAATGCCGCGTCGTCTAATTATCAAACTAGACCCAATAATTAGTGCTGCAGGGGCGTATCTGGTCAACCCAGCGGCCCGCAGACGGGAAACGGCAAAAGGAATTAGTCTGGGCAGGTTTCTAATTTACCGTGAGAGCCCAAGTATTTGACTGAGGACTCGGACAGCGCGATGAGAAAATCACAGGAAGCTTTTGTGTATGCTAAGTGAGGCTGAAGAAGCATTTCCAATTCATTAATACACGACTTTACTTTCCTCCGTTGTTTCTGCTTTTGTGTTGTGCTTTCATGTTGCTCAAAGGCTGGTACTAAAGACAAGAGTACAGAGGACTGGTAGACGGTTGTAGACAGAGCTTTGGTTTCCTGGTTTTAGATGGTTTCCGGACAGACAACAATTGATTATACTGATTAAATGGGAAAAGGTAGCAATGAAAGAAGAACAGGGTGGTTGGGGGGGGGGGGGGGGGGGTTGAAAAGGTAGAGAAAAGGTAGATCTAAGGCCAAAAAGAGGATGAGGAAGGAGAGGAGGGAATGATGAAGATAATGAGAACAAGGAATAGAGAAGGAGAAGAGGAGGTTGAAGAAGAAGAGGAAACAGAAGTTAGCTGATGATGATGATGAGGAGGAGGAGGAGGAGGGGAGGAGGAGGAAAATTAAAAGGAGGAAATGAACAACAGGAGGAGAGTAGAATGAGGAGAAGGGGTAGACGGGAGACAAGTAGTTGGTGGAGGAGAAGAAGAAACAAAAGGAAGAGGAGGAGATGATAGAGAAGAAGGAGAAGAGGAAGACACAGAAGAGGCAGCACCAGCGGCTAGTGCTAAACCAGCTACAAAAGACGAAGACAATGTGAGAGAAACAGAAATAACAGAAGACGAAACAAGATAATATATACGGAAATAAAACAACAAAAAGGATGAAGATAAGACAATGAGAGTAAGTCGATACAATGTGTTTGATTATGACGTTAATACGGATGAACAAGTTATGATAATAATGATGATGATTTTTCTGCTGCTGTTACATATCATGATGATGAGGCGGAGGAGGAGGAGGAGGAGAGGGGAGGGAGAGGAGGAGGAGGGGGAGAGGAGAAGGGGGAAGACTTTTTTGGGGTGATAATGACACCAGAGATGAGTGAATCACAAACATAAAACAGTACTCACATGTTGTAATCGTTCCGGCAGAACACCTGCTCGTTCTTGACGTAGCAAGACTTCTGGTCGCTGAGGTTGTCTTGACAGTTGCTGCACTTAAGACAGTCCGCGTGCCAGAAGCCGTGATCCTTGACCTGGATCACGTAACGGTCAAATACGGGCTTCTGGCATCCGAAGCAGAGATGGGAGCTCTGTGGTTGGAACAATAAACATCAGGTTGGTGGTTAAATAACAGCAGGAAGAAAAACAACAACAGCAACATCAACAACAATAGCAACAGCAGAAAAACGAAACAACAGTATAAACAACAACATAAACAACAGCAACAACAACAGAAACAACAACGCAAGCAGCAATATCAGCAACAACAGAAACAGCAGCAACAGCAGCAGCAGAAACAACAACAGAAACAACAACAATAGGAACAACAGCAACAGCAGTATAAACAACAGCAACAGCAGCAATAGGAGCAACAGCAATAAAAGCAACAACAGCAGCAGCAGCAATATCATCAACAGCAGCAACAGAAATAACAACAACAACAGAAATAGAAATAACAACAACAGCAGAAATAGAAATAACAACAACAACAGCAGAAATAGAAATAACAACAACAACAGCATAAATAGAAATAACAACAACAACAGGAGAAATAGAAATAACAACAACAACAACAGGAGAAATAGAAATAACAACAACAACAGCAGAAATAGAAATAACAACAACAACAGCAGAAATAGAAATAACAACAACAACAGCAGAAATAGAAATAACAACAACAACAGCAGAAATAGAAATAACAACAACAACAGCAGAAATAACAACAGAATCAACAGCAGCAGCAGCAGAAACAACAACAGTAACATCAGCAACAGCAACAACAACAACAGCAACAACAATCATTCATTCAGTAGCATGGCCTTTGCAGAACCTCGCTCCCATAACAACCTTCCTAAAAACTTCTCGATTGTCAGCAAGATGTCACGCGTCCGATACAACCATCTGGAGATCATCCGCCACATCCTGCACTCATCTTCTCTTCGGCCTCCCACTTCCTCTCTTCCCGGGCATATACCCCTCCATGATTGTCCTCTCCAAACTGGCATGCCGTTTCAAGTGATCAAAATATTTAAATTGACTTTGTTTTATCCTCAACAACAGCATCTACAACATAAATAACAGTCATCGTCATGCAGCAGGTAGTTTGTAGCACGTCGCTCTTACCACCCCCCCTCCCCGCCCCTATCCCTCCTGGGGAAAAGTCTGGATCATGTGTCAGTTCTTCTCCTCGTGGATTCTCAACCCCAATATATCTGCAGAGCTCTGTGCGCGTCCTTGTGCTAGTCGACTGCTGTATCTGCTTACAGGAACCATACCTTTCAGCACTGTCATTTCTTAAACCACGGTAACAATTGCATCATGAAAAGCCATGCGTTTTTTTTAAAAATTCTTATTGCTGCTTTTTAACAACAACAACAACAACAACAACAACAACAACAACAACAACAACAACAACAACAACAACAACAACAACAACAACAACAACAACAACAACAACAACAACAACAACAACAACAAGCAATATTTCCGCAGTTTACGCTGAAACTGATACAATCACATCGTCTGTACTTCCAGTGACATAGTGTGCACAGCAACTCCCGTAAAACGTCGCAAACATTGCTTTTTTAGACTGAATCAGCCAGCATCTTCTCATAGACATTCATCATAAGTTCTCTATTTTTCTTCATTTTTTGTGCGGATAATATTACCTCAATAATCGCTTTCAGCAACGGTTGATCATAAAACGATCTCACCAGTCAAGACTGTCCTTTGGACATCAATACAGCCATGTGTTCTTGTAATCGTGGCAGTTAATTTACCACCATATCTGGAAACAACCACCCTGTTGATAGCCATAGCCACCCGCTTCGACAAATCTTCTTGGCGAAAGCACTCAATGACGCAGCCAGCATGAGACGGACTGTGCCTTTGTTTCAGCTGTTCGCACAAACCTTACGTTGAAAACACCGGCAGATGTTGCTATATAGAGCGCCCTGTAACTGCAATCAGCCATTCGCTTTAGCAGTCGTACACGTTTTCAATGCAATAAGATCAGTACAATAATTTTTAACCACCCCAAGTAGAGAATACCCGTGTAGAGGTTAGGGAATCGAGTGGGCGCCATTTGTCAGTGTTTCGGGTAGGTGCTATGTGTCAGTGTGTGGAGTAGGTGCTATGTGTCAGTGTGTGGAGTAGGTGCTATGTGTCACATTTTGGAGTAGGTGCGATGTGGCGTATTTTGGAGTAGGTGCCAAATGTTGGGATTTCCGGTGGGTACTAAGTTATGGCCGGCAATATAACGATGGTGTTCCGGGCGCAATTCTTAATCTCGCATACCGTGTTCTAAACACAACTGCGTGCGATTTGGCAGCAGACCGCATTGCGTTGGTTTTCATTAATGGTGTGAATGCCGGTTGTTCAGAAAGCAAACTACTGAACGTAAACGTGCCAAAAAAATCACAAACAGCCAAAACATTATGGATGTGACTGCGATGTCCTGTAAAGGATATGCAACTAACTTAACCAAGGTATGAGAAATAAACGAGAAAACTTAGTGACAACTGGCAAATCTGATGTGGAAAAGTAGCAAGAGTAAGGTGGAGAGATACATACGGTACGTGTTGATGAAGATATGTCTTTTTTTGTTGTATTGTTCACTCGCTGTGAACTCCAGCGGTAAGAGAGTAATGAGTCGTTCCAGCATTGTTCAGTTCAACTTGACTTCTTGTTCAGAAAGCAATGGCAAGCGTTTTTTTTTTTTTTTTTTGCATATCCTAATTACAGGACATTGCTGTCACCACCAGCATTTTTCAGCTGCTGTTGGTGTCTTGGCAAGTTTTACGTTCAGTAGTTTGCCATTGCTTTCTGAACGACCGGCTCACTTACCTTTCCGAAAGAAATCAACGTGACGCTATCCGTTGCCGAATCTCACGCAGCTGTGTTTCGTACGTGAGTATACAGGATTACGAACAGCGTCCTTAAACCCTTCGCCAGGGAGACCGGTAATGGCAAACTACTGAACGTAAAATTGCGGAGTAAATCATACTGGGATGGAGTTGATTGCAATATCTTGCAAAAGACACGCAGCAACCAAGTTTTAATACTAGAGTTAAGGTGGAAGTCACGTGTCTTGAGTATGTGCGAAATGTTAAGATTACTGGTGGATACCAAGCTGTGAGTGTTAGAGTGGGTGAGTGCGATGTGTCAGTGTTTTGAGTATGTGCGAAATGTTAAGATATCTGGTAGGTACCAAGCTGTGAGTGTTAGAGTGGGTGAGTGTGATGTGTCAGTGTTTTGAGTATGTGCGAAATGTTAAGATATCTGGTAGGTACCAAGCTGTGAGTGTTAGAGTGGGTGAGTGTGATGTGTCAGTGTTTTGAGTATGTGCGAAATGTTAAGATATCTGGTAGGTACCAAGCTGTGAGGTTTAGAGTGGGTGAGTGTGATGTGTCAGTGTTTTGAGTATGTGCAAAATGTTAAGATTACTGGTAGGTACCAAGCTGTGAGGTTTAGAGTAGGTGTGTGTGATGTGTCAGTGTTTTGAGTATGTGCGAAATGTTAAGATATCTGGTAGGTACCAAGCTGTGAGTGTTAGAGTGGGTGAGTGTGATGTGTCAGTGTTTTGAGTATGTGCGAAATGTTAAGATATCTGGTAGGTACCAAGCTGTGAGGTTTAGAGTGGGTGAGTGTGATGTGTCAGTGTTTTGAGTATGTGCAAAATGTTAAGATTACTGGTAGGTACCAAGCTGTGAGGTTTAGAGTAGGTGTGTGTGATGTGTCAAGTGTTTTGAGTATGTGCGAAATGTTAAGATATCTGGTAGGTACAAAGCTGTGAGTGTTAGAGTGGGTGAGTGCGATGTGTCAGTGTGTTGAGTACGTGCGAAATGTTAAGATTATTGGTAGGTACCAAGCTGTGAGGTTTAGAGTAGGTGTGTGTGATGAGTGTTTTGAGTATGTGCGAAATGTTGAGATCTCAGGTAAGTAACACGCTGTGAGGTTTAGAGTGGGCGTGTGTGCTGCTGCTGATGTTATGTGCGGAATGTTAAGATCTCTGGTAGGTATCACGCTGTGAGTGTTAGAGTGGGTGGGTGCAATGTGTTGGTGTTTCGAGCATGTGCCATTTTAAAAGTTGACGTGAATGGGTGTTCGAAGACATGTCCACGTGTTAGCCACTGCTCCACTCCCCCCCCCCCCCCCAATACAGCTGTTATTATTTTCTAGACAAAGATTGCCGATTGAAAGGAGATCACCGGGGGGGGGGGGCGACAAGGAAGAGGAAAGGTCGTATTTGCCACGAGTTGATGTTCGGTATTGAGCAAGACAGTGGGCGAGTCATAGACGTTCATAAGGAATTACGCCTATAATGTTATGGGCACGGTCGCGCGAGGTTCGACGGGTGAGTTCGTCGCCTTGCTAAGTGAAGGAAAGATTGACCCCCTAATCCTCTATGCATTCAGCACTACAAAATGTAACGACCCTATCACATCACAGACCCCTAGCTGAAAACTTGTTTTTGGACAAATTTAATTTATTTTTAATTGTAAGAACAATGCAGACATGGACAGACTATTTAGAAACTGCTAGCATAATGACGAAGAAAACTTGTAAAAGCGGCCATGCATATCATTCCCCCTCTAGGATCAACTAAGTTAGCTGGCATGTCAATATTTATTTTTCAAGTTGCATATCCTTACAGCTCCCCCGATGGTGTTTCCACCTTGTCGTGGTGGGGGAGCTTGAGTTTCTCAATGACCCTGAGAGCTATGCCGGCGGTAGCGTAGCTACCAGCAGGGCCTCCCAAGCCGGACAGGTCAAAGGGTAGAGAACAGACAAAGAGAAACACCCTGGTCCTCCAGGTTGGGGGTTGAAGCGTGGGGTTAACATCCCCACCTTTGTAAAAACCTTTCTTTGTTACGAAACAAATACATGAGCCTCGATATCGGACTGACTTATCTGGACAACGACCTTGGAACGTTAAAGGACTTTTGAGATTTGGAACATGGAATGTACGGACACTATATCAAGCTGGAGCGGCCGAAGAACTAACCCGGGAGCTGGTTGAATATCAAATGGATATCACAGCAATTCAAGAAATAAGGTGGCCAGGAGAGGGTACTTTAGAGCAAAATGGAATGATTATAATATATGGAGGAAACACCCAAAATAAACATGAATTAGGAACAGGATTTGTCATCAAAAAAGAGTTATGGGGGAACATTTTAAACTTTAAAGCTTTTAATGACAGGATTAGTAAATTACGAATAAAAGGTAAATGGAAAAATATAACGATGATTAATGTACATGCACCTACTGAAGAGAAAGAAGATGATATTAAAGAAGACTTTTATAATGATCTGGAAGATGTCATAGAAGAAACCCCCAAACAGGACATCCTGATTGTGCTGGGAGACTTCAATGCAAAAATAGGTAGAGAGCAAACTAATAAAAAAGTGGCCGGTATGGAAAGCCTACATACAACTTCAAATGATAATGGATGGAGAGTCATCAACCTGGCAGAAGCCAAAGGACTGCAGATTAGCAGTACCAGACTACAAAGAAAGGATATACACAAACAAACTTGGAAATCATGTGACAAGAGAACCTATAATCAAATAGATCACATTTTAATTAACAACAGAAATGCATCAAACATACAGCAAATCAGAAGTTATAGAGGAGCTGAGTGCCACAGTGACCATTTCCTCGTTGGAGCAAAATTTAAAATAAAACTTAAGAGAGCTTTCTATACTAAATTACAAAGATTACACCCAACATATAACAGAGAAAAACTACAAGACATTACAGTCAAAGAGAAATTTACAGATGAAATAAAATGTAAACTTGAAACTTTTCAAAACCCTTTGGAGGAAAGCGTTGACCAAACTTGGTTGAACATCAAGAATACAGTTCAATCTACCGCAGAAGAATGTCTCGGTGTGTCAACCACGCATAGAAAGAACAGATGGTTCAATCAAAAATGTGAAGAAGCAGTCACTAAGAAGAAGAATGCCAGACATGTATGGTTAAATGACATCAATAACATCCAAAAGGAAGAGCATTATAGAAGTGAATGTAAAGAGGCTACAAAAATAGTCAGACAGCAGAAGCGAGAATATATGAGTAATATAATCAAAGATATGGAAACTAATCACCAGAAAAATGAATCCAGAAAGTTTTTTAAAGTACTGAAGTCAATGAAACGAGGGCACCAACAAAACACATATGGTTTAAAAGACAAAAATGGGAATATGATAAATACCAATGAAGAAATGTGCAACACATGGAAAGAATATTTTATTGAATTACTAAATTGTGAAGCTCCAAGTAACATTTTCCCACAGGAAGAGGTTCTAACATGCGAACCACAAATTGAAGAACCTACATTTGAAGAAATCCTATATGTAATCACACGACTTAAAAACAATAAGGCAACTGGGACTGATGGAATTGCTGCTGAATTTATAAAGGCAGGTGGCCATGCATTACATCTAAAGCTATACGAACTAATAATAAAAATCTGGAGGACAGAAGAATTACCCCATGACTGGAAAGAGTCATTATTGATACCTATCTTTAAGAAAGGAGACAAGTTCCAATGTGGAAATTATAGAGGAATATCACTACTGTCCACAAGCTATAAGATACTATCCGCAGTATTACTAAATAGACTAAAACCATATTCAGAAGACATATTAGGTGACTACCAGGCGGGTTTTAGACAAAACAGATCAACAATAGATCAGATATTTATCTTACGACAAATAGCCGAGAAACATTGGGAATATAAAAGAGATCTCCATAACATTTTTGTGGATTTTAAAAAGGCTTATGATAGTGTCCATAGGAATAGTCTATGGAAAGTTATGCAGGAATTTGGAATACCAAGGAAGTTAATTAACATGACCAAACTATGCATGGAAGATACTTATAATATAGTAACATATAAAGGCAGGAAATCAGACCCCTTCCAAATAACATCTGGCTTGAAACAGGGTGATGCACTATCGCCGCTACTCTTCAATCTGGCTCTAGAGAAAGTTGTAAGGAAGGTAAAGGAGGAATGTGATATTGGAGGAACATCCAGGCTGCTTGGTTATGCAGATGATATAGATATTATAGGGCAAAGTGAACAAAAGACATTAGAAATATTGACTCACTTAAAGGAAAAAGCCCAACAGATGGGGCTGGTTATCAACCAAGATAAGACAGAATATATGGTAATTTCAAGAGACGGAATGGCTAAAAACTCTGGCCACATACAAATAGATAATATGACCATTAAAAGAACGGAAACATACAAATACCTGGGTACAATCTTCAACTGCTCCAACATCATAAGGGAAGAAATACAAACTAGAATCAACTCTGGAAATAAGATATACTATGCACTACAACATCTACTAAAATCAAAGGCGCTATCTCGTAACACCAAAATCACAATATACAAAACACTGATCAGACCAGTTGTGCTGTATGGCTCTGAAACCTGGAGTACAACGAAAGGAGACGAAGCCTTGTTACAAACCTTTGAGAACAAAATTTTAAGACGCATCTTTGGACCCATTAGGGATACACAAAGTGGAGAGTGGAAAAGAAGAAGTAACAAAGACATTTATGATTTGTTTAAGTCCCCGCTAATCACTGGTATCATGAAGGCTAATAGACTACAATGGCTGGGGCATATAGAAAGAATGGAAGATAATAGGGAAACAAAACTCGCTTACACTCAGGAAATAAATGACCGTAGACCCCGAGGTAGACCAAGAAGGCGGTGGAGAGATAATATACATACAGACCTACAAGCACTTGGAATCAACGACTGGCAAGAGAAGGTCCACCAGAGAGACGAATGGAGACAGATTGTATTTGCAGCAAAGAACCTCAATGGCTCGGAATGCTGAAGAAGAAGAAGATATCCTTTACAGACGTTGCAGTCAACACCAGCATTTTACTGCCGTTGTTGATGTCTTGGCAAGCTTTTATGTTCAGTAGTTTGCCATTGATTTCTGAACAACCGACTCCCATAACCGCACGTTAAAACCAGCGGGACACTGTCTGCTGCCAAATCAGTCGCCGCTGTGTTTCGAACGCGGATAAGCGGCATTTCAAATCACGCTCGCAATACCGTCACCAAGGAGCCCGCCATGTCAATATTACTGTGACCTTTAATGTCCGGCGACCGGCTACTAACATGCCAGATTTTACGCGATATGCATACCAACCGGTTTAAATGCAACTGATCTGTAAATAATTGATAACAAATCTCACCCAGCAAGTTAGCAACGGACAAAGGGATTATACACCGTAGCACCCGGACCAACTTTAGAGGGAGCATACTATAAACTGTTTACAAGTAAACAAAGATGATCTGTGGGCTTGTTGTCTGTGGTGTCATTCGGGTAGCTCCATTGAGATGCTACCATAAAATTGTCATCGGTTAACGGTTAAACAAACAAGTTGTTGACACCGTTGTGCGGACATTGACTCCAGGCGGAGTTTGTACGAGGATCAACAAGCAATGGTGATACTTTGTCGAGATTGAGCGTCGGCAAAATGGCAGGCGGAGTGAGGTTGGGATAGTGGCGAAGTGAACAAGCCGCCTGCCTCGCGTTCCAAAGGTCATGGGTACGTTTTCGGACCCCATCATTACACCCCTGTGGGTCGTCGTTAGAGCTTGCTCTGTGCGACGCTTATTGATGCGGCTCTATTAAAAGAAGACCGAGTTATATGGGATAAGAACCCGGTGCAATGAAGCCGGTACTCTTACCTTTAAAACAAATTTTAAACAGTTGCAGATTTTTCAAATGAAAGAATGAAAATTTAAACATGCACACGTGGATATAAAGCGAATTAATTATTGTAATTTAAAAAGCAACAAAACAATTGTTGTAAAGATTTAACATTAAGACAGACAGACAGACGGACGGACGGACGGGAGGGAGGAAGGAAGGAAGGACGGACGGACGGACGGACGGACGGACGGACGGACGGACGGACGGAAGGAAGGAAGGAAGGAAGGAAGGAAGGAAGGAAGGAAGGAAGGAAGGAAGGAAGAGCTAGACCTATATTTGTAGAAACCAGTCCGCACTGCAAGAGTGATGTACTCAATATAATAACATCAGCCGCTTTCGCATCCCAAACCATTTCCCGTTTCCTATTTTAGGCTGGGTCGAACTAATATCTCAGGTCGATCGTAAAGGTCTGCCTCAACGCGAATTGGAACCTATGAGCATCAGGCCGCAGGAAATCGGCTAGCCGCTAATCCACCTGGGCTCCAAGTATTCTAACGTTCAAGTTATGTTACAAACGTCGAGAAAACAGCTCGCTGACATCCAACAATCGCAACTGTTTGTTTAACTTCGGAGGGGTACTTGCTGTTAATCGTGTAAAAGGATCGCTAAAGAAAACAAAGATGATCTGAGGGACATGTCTGAGGTGTCATCCGAGTATATCCGCTCGGAAGCTACCATAAAATTGTCAACAGTTAAACAAACAAGCGAACTGACGCCGTTGCTAACTTTGTCCGTTGCTAACTTACAGGGTGACTCAAGTTCCAAAGGATCAGAAAAGAAAACAAAGATGATCTGTGGACACGATGTCTATTGTGTTATTTGCGTAACTCCACTCGGAAGCCACCATAAAATTGTCACTGTTAAACAAACAAGCGACTGACACCGTTGAGTAGAAGTCGCCAGTAGGCGTGAGTTGTACTAAACAAGCAAGGTGATATTTTTCAGAGGTTACGAGATGGCGCAGTGACAGATTTTGCAATGAAAGAATGCAAAAGTACATTAAACAATAATACAATATTACTTATTGCCACGTAAAATACGGGAAAATGTTTGCAAACTTTAACATTAAACAAAAAGTAAGAAAGAACTCAGAGAAGGAACTAAAACAAAATCAAAGAGAAAGAAACATACATAAATAAAAATGAAGACCCATCGACAATAAAACATCAAAGAAACACACGAAAGATAGTAAGACTGAAAAAAAGAATGAAAAAAGGAATAAATAACAAAAATAATACTGACAAAGGAAGGAAGGAAGGAAGGAAGGAAGGAAGGAAGGAATGAAGGAAGGAAGGAAGGAAGGAAGGAATAAAAGAACACGGGAAAAAAATTTAATAATTGGCTTCAGGCATACGGTGATAGGCCAATATTTTTTGTTTTTATCAGAGCAATCGTCACTTGATGTTACATCCGTCCTGGAACATTCATCTATCCCCATGGAAAGTAAAAAGAACATTATAAATGCAATTTGTACACCAACGTTGTGCTATCAATGCCTAACATTGGCACTAATTAAAGAACTAGAAAGAAAACTCACTACTTGTGAAATGAGATGCCTGAGAAAAGCAGCGAAGAGATCCAGAAAGGACATATTAGATACGAAGAGATCTATAAAACAGTTGGAGCAACACCAGTTGTTAAATTCATTGATAACCAAAGACTTAACTGGTTCGACCATCTAGTGAGAATGAACTCAATGTCACCAGCAACAAGAGCATTTTTTTTTTTTTGTAATTCGCATATCCTTTACAGGACATTGCTGTCAACAGCAGCATCTTTCAGCTGTCTGTTGATTTCTTGGCAAGATTACGCTCAGTAGTTTGCCACTGCTTTCTGAGCGGCCGGCTCAGTTATCCCGCAAGTCACCAGCGGGTGTAGAATCCTCTTCCAGTTCTCGCCCGCTACGAGACTCTGCATGATAAACGGGATTACGGAGAAAGTGGTGTAACCCCTCGGCCAGAGAGACCGGCAACAAGAGCATACAACATTAAAATAGAAACATTAAGAAACAGGGAAAGACCACCAAACACAATTTATCAACGGAGTCACCAGCACCTTATACACTCACAACATCTCAGCATACCAAGCCACCGAGCCAGCCCTTGTCTGGAAACCAATCATCAAACAAGTCTGCGACCCCTAACGGCAAAGGACAGTGAAGGACACAAGAAAGAAGTAGACACTTGATGGCTGATGTGGTCAGTGTCACACCGGCCGCTTTCACTTCCCTAGACATTCCCTGGTACTCTCTAAGGCTGGGTCGAGCCGGGAGCCAGCCCAGGTCAATTTAAAAACAATCCGCAGCGATGAGAATTCGAAGCAGCGATCACCGGGTCGTAGGCTAGCATCCAGCCACGAGGTAACCGCGGCGTCCAGCATTCTAACGTGACATTTTATAATGAAGTGACATGTAAACACCGCAGCTCGCTGACACTGTACAACACCCTGTACAACTGTACGACTTCTATTGCAACTGTTTGTTTGTTTATTTATTTTTGAAGAGAAGCCTGCTACCAATCGTTGAAAAGAATCTGTAAAGAAAACAGATGATCTGTTGTCTGCGGTGTCAGTGGAGTAACTCTATTCGAAAGCTACCATAAAATTGTCACCGGTTAAACACACACGCGACTAACGCCGTTGAGAAGAAGTCGACTCAGTGCGATCTTTGTACCAGACAAACCTAGCAAAATCTGTAGAAGTACGAGAAGGCTAATTGGCAGATTTTTCAAATGAAAGAATGCCAAAGTAAACTGTACATAGAACAGTAACAAAATTGTAATTATTGCAACGTGAAATAGGAAAAAATTATTGAAACGAAGTAACATTTATTAGAAAGTCAGAAAGAAGGAAAGAAAGAAAGAAAGAAAGAATGAAAGAAAGAAAGAAAGAAAATACATGAAAAGAAAAAAAAGAAAGAAAGAAAATACATGAAAAGAAAAAAAAGAAACGCAGAAACAACGAAAATAACACAACGGAGATAGAACCAGAAAGGGAGTAAAACGGAGAGCAAATAACAGAAGATAATAAAAATAAATAAATTAATTAAAATTAATAAATAAATAAGTAAGAACGAAACATAGGAAATGATCAGAGAATAATACAGCAAAAGCGAAGGGAGGCAGGATGAAAGAAGTAAAAGAAAACGTTTTTAACAAAACATGTAATAATTGGCTTTAGGCATACGGTGCTGGCCAATAATTTGTATAGACGAAGCAACGCTCGGTGAGTGAGGCGGTCAGTGTCCCACCGGCAGTCTTCACTTCCCTAGACGTTCCCGGGTACCTTTTAAGGCTGGGCCCTAGGCCAGTTTATAAACAAACTTCAGTGATGAGAATTCGAAGCAGGGACCACCGGGCTGCAGGCTAGCATACAGCCACGACGTGACCACGGCGTCCAGTATTCCAAAGTGAGAGTTTATAATGAGCTGACACGTTGCAAACACCAGCTCGGTGACACCTGTGCAACACCCGTACTAAACTGTATGGCAACTGTTTGTTTGTTTATCTTTGGAGGGAGCCTTGCAATCAATCGTTGAAAAGGATCAGTAAAGAAAACAGATGATCTGTGGACACGCTGTCTGCGGTGTCAGTGGAGTAACTCTATTCGGAAGCTTCCATAAAGTTGTCACCGGTTAAATAAACACGCGACTGACGCCGTTGCTAACTTTGTCCGTTGTTAACTTACGAGGTGACTCAATTTTAACTGGAAACGTTAAAAAAACAAACAAACATGACCCGTGGACACGTTGTCTCTCGGGTTATTCGAGTAACTCCCCTCGGAAGCTACGAGTACCATAAAATTGTTAGTGGGTAAACAAACAAGCTACTGACACCGTTGTGTATGACAGTTGACCACAGGCCGAGTTTGTACCAGACTAAACTGGCAAGTTGAAATTCTATAAGATGCCTGGGGAGAGGGGGAAGGGGGGGGGGGGGGGGGGACAATCTGGAAGACGTTTAAAGTGACAGAATTCGAATTCTATGTAAATAAAAATTATAGTAATTTTAAATTCCAAATACATTGTTGAAAACATTTCGCATCAGAAAGAAAGAAAGAAAGAGAGAAAGAAAGAAAGAAAGAAAGAAAGAAAGAAAGAAAAAGTAAGTAAAGGAAGAATAAAGGAAAGAACAGCACAAGCATATAAATAAAGGCCATCTAATATATGCAACATGCCGATTAATAATAGATTGGACGTCACAAACTGCCAAGGAAACATCTGGCTGACTCCCTTCCCCCTCCTCTCCACCTATAACCGGAAACAAAAGATTAGAAGTCTGAATACCTGAATGGTCAAAATCCTCAACTGCTCTTTTTAAAATGACCAGCGTATGTGGCATAGAAAATTAAGGCTGCATTGTTCAGTCCCCCAACGCTGCCCAACAGGGAAACCGGGCCTGCTGTGAATGCAAGCGGTCATCACACGCAACGACTTAAGGTATTTCCTGCACGGATCATAATCTCCTTCGACACCCACCAGTGAACAAGACTGGAATTTGTTTCATCCAACACCGACATGGCGGCAGAAAATTAGCGGCCATTGTTGCTTCGTCTTGGAGGGTTACGTGGCGTTTCCCATAGAGTTGCCTGTACCGCCACCCCGGCCATTTATGTCTTACTTAGCTGCTCATATGCTGGTCAATAGTGTTCATTATTAGTTATTTGTTGTTTGATATTCTTTTGATTTTATGCGAGAGCATGGTTGTTGGTTAGGGAGCGATACTGAATGTTAATCTTGGCGCTTATCCCTTAACATGTGACACATGTGGTACGCTTATGCACATCAGGATTGTCTGTCCGTTTGCGTGTGTGCGCGCCGTGTGTGTGTGTGTGTGTGTGTGTGTGTGTGGCCGATAGGTTAAGAACTCTCATGCTTAAATTTCCTTACGCTAACAGGGTAGCGGGTTAATTCCCTACACCGGTCATATGGACTTAAATGTTGCCTACTCGTCTAGAAAGCAGTAAATGTGCTTACAAAATCTACATGGCGTTGAAGGAAACGTCCTGCAAATGACTCACTATATAAATAGCAACAAGACAAACCAAACAGAAAATGACATCTACCTCCGCTCTACGACTCTTCACAGCGAAAGAAGTATGACAAAAGAACAAGAAGAAGAAGACGAACTAGAGGAATAATGGAAGGCGTGGTTCCTTGAAGAAGCGGCAACAATCGACCCGCACGGAGGTGGACACGTGACATAGAAGACATCAGACGTATGCAATTACATGAGACAGGTAAACTGGCAGAGGAAGTAAGAATGTTTCCGGCGGCCATGATATGAGCGACACTCGGCATCGGCCTGCAACATGAGGGTGATGGCTCTAGTTATGGCACCGGCCTAATAACATGTCTACCATTTTCTGGGAGAATTATCGTCGTACTGTGCCGTGCCGGTAAGCGTGCGCGGTCATTTCGCTATCTCACACTGATCACCAGAGTCGTCGGATCAGCTCCGTATTCTTGTCTCGACCATGCCACGTGGCCAAGCCATTCAGGTTTTTACTTCTCTGCCTTCCCCTTGATCTTTTCCCCTCAATCTCTGCCAGTTGTCTAGTTCTCTAGTTTATTTCTTCTCATAAAGTACACTTAATTTCTCTAATCAATTTACGGTTTTCATTTGTATCTTGCAGGACTTGCTCATTGGTTTTTCTGTCTGTCCGTAGTACACTTTGCATGTTCCACAGAAACCACATTTTCACCGCCATTAGATGTTTCTCGACGTGTCTGTTCATTATCTACGCTTCACATCCATACAAAAGTACAGGTTCTATGTAGCACCTCAACGCTCTCTTCTCGTTGCAATTGACATCTGTTTACTGGTCAGTATATTTTATATCTTCGGCATGGCGATTCTTGTTTGGAAGGCAAAGGTGGCAAGTGAAAAGAACTGGACCCTCATGACCTCGAATATATGAAGGCTTAACATTTCACACAACAACGACGGCTGTATTTGTCACGGGACCTGCTTAACTTTGACCTATTTAGCCCTTTTATCCAGTGCCCTGTCCGGTTAAGAACGTCTCAACAACAACAACAACAACAACAACAACAACAACAACAACAACAACAACAACAACAACAACAACAACAACAACAACAACAACAACAACAACAACAACAACAACAACAACAGCAACAATAATAATAATACACATATACTGAAGCATGAACCAGCAATATTTCTGTGATATGATAGGTCACCACATTTTGTAGGCCCAAATGCACAGAGGAATAGGGAGCCTAGTCTTTTCATCCGCTGGCGGACGACGAACGCAGGTCTCGAACCCTCGTCCCACCGCGCTCATGACATTAAGTTATCGTCTATGTTACCTTTCAAAATGTCTCTCTGTCATTAGTAAGATGTCATCTTATTGATTGTATGTGTCAATTATATATCACACCTTTTTGTGTTTGCTCGCTATGAACTCAAGCGTCCATACGCGTGCTATAAATTCTAGTGCACTGGACTGATTTTTACAGACAGACAGACAGACAGACAGACAGACAGACAGACAGGCAGACAGACAGACAGACAGACAGACAGACAGACAGACAGACAGACAGACAGACGGACGGACGGACGGACGGAGAGAGGGAGGGAGGGAGGGAGGGAGGAAGGAAGGAAGAAAGGAAGGAAGGAAGGAAGGAAGGTGGGAAGGAAGGAAGGAAGGAAGGAAGGAAGGAAGGAAGGAAGGAAGGACAAGCTTCTAATTACATTTCATCGGACAATGACGCAGACACAAGCTCGCACAAATAACACTCACTTGATCCGAATCGTCAATCACTTCTATGGACAGTTCCGTCCATTCTGGCGCCTCCTGGGAACATCCTGGGTCTTCCTGCGGTGATCTACATGTGATGTCATCGTTGTTTACCTTCCCCGTATCCTTAGTAGATTTGTTTACCTTTCTCTCAACGGCCGCACATTTCATTGAATCTGTAAACCGTGATTTCGTGATGCCATTACAAGCTAGCGGAGTTGACTGTTTGCCAGTTTTCGAAGTTTCGGCTGTGCCGTTATCTCGAAGAAGTATGCTCAGAATTTCGCTTGATTTCGTAGATGCTTTTTTGCCTGATGTTTTATGGAAACACCCTTTGCAAATCACAGGAACGCTTTCTAGGGAGTGTCCAGTTTTGAAATCCATGGAAGCACGCTGCTCGAGGTAATCTTTCAGTTGGATTGGGGCTCCAACTAGAAGTTCTTCGTCTTCAGAATCATAGTACCATTCCTGGCTACTTTCTGTGCTATTGTCTGCCCTTTCTGGTGTACTGTTGACATCTGTCATCTCTACAGGTCTAACAGAAGCATTTTCAATGAAATAAGTGACATTATGGTCATAAGCAGTTGTCTCCGGGCAGTTAATTTAAACTGATCATATCCACCTTTGCGTTTATTTTGAACACTTGACCCAGCCATGCTTCCATACTTCAGAATGTTAGTATTGTGTGTAAAATGACAGTTAGAATCAAAGTCTTTAACGCTTCGGCATTCTTGCACCAATGGCGTCGTGTTACGATAGTCTATATTATTACGCGGGTCAACTTTACATTCAGGCAATCCTCCTGTAGTCTGTGTACACAAATCATTATTATTTACTGGCGAATATCTGAGATTTCTCTTCGCATTGTTGCGAGGTTTTGTCTTTTTACTTCCACGCCTGTTTTTGGTGTTGTCGCATTTCTTCTTCAGGGACTCCGAATGGGCTAAGAAAGACACGGGATACGCTGCTGAATTTGATTCTCCTGAGCCTAAGAAAGAAGTTATAGGGGTTGATTGTGTCATATTTCTTTGGATGATTTCTGGAGACATGGCATTTTGAAAAGTCATCTCAGGCGAAGAGGCACTTTGAGCTGTCATTTCTGGATAAGTTGCACATTGAGCGATCATGTTTTGATAAATGACACTTTGGTCGGTAATTTCTGGATTAATGACACTGCGAGTGGTCATTTTCGGATAAGTGAAACTGTTGGTGGTCATTTCTGGATAAGTAGCACTTTGAGCGGTCATTTTTTGATAAGTGGCACCTTGAGCTGTCATTTCTGGATAAATGGCACTTTGACCAGTCATTTCCACAGATGTGGCACTTTGAGCAATCCCGTTACATTTAGATCTAGCATTGTTGGAACTTTGAACAAGCAGACCATTTATCCTGGTGCCAGTACTGCAACTTGCCATCATATTTCCGCTTTCAGCAATTGGCGCATTGCCGTATGCGGGGTAGCCATATGCACTGCCCGAAGAATATCCATAGAAGAGACTGGGATTGTAGTAAATATCACTCGGTGTAGCTGCCGTGTTGGGGAAAAATTGACTCGTGTTGGGGTAATTGTGGTATCCATAAACGCTACCGTTGTTAGTATCCATATGACGCTGCTGTCGCTCCACCATTACAGTGCTGATCGCGACCGTAGACACTAGCCTCTGATGGATACTGTGAGGTGGATGAAGCTCCCAGGCTGGGCGAGTTGCTGGCCACATCGTTATAGTCAGTGTGCAGAAACTGTAAATAGCGTAATCCATTCTGAGAATTCATCATGGAAATATGGTACTCTGAACACCGTACTCTCTCTATTGGATTAATTAACACTGGCACAAACGGTGTTTCATACTTAAAATGTCAGTTGGCCATCTTAGCGCACACAGATCCTTAGAAACACGAAAAATAGCGTTTTCCTTAGAAACACGAACAATGACGTTCAAATAACCAGTCACAATATCTAGTAATATATAATTCTATGTATACCACGGAACAAGCCGTAAAGTACAAGCACACGTCAATCAACTAAACTGGTTTATAATATAATGACAAATGTTAATCACGTTGTAAACACCGCTCATAGCTGGATAAAACAGCTGGGAAAGTTCGCAGTAGTTTCGCCTATTCAAAGCTGTGAACATTTAAACAACGGTTGAAGTTTGAGGAAAACGATAATAAAAGCATAATACAATATAAGTATTTTGATGCAAAGATTTGGGGTAATTAAACTTAAAAAATTCGAACATTACGAATAATTGTTTTGTATTTTATTACGAATAATTGTTTTGTATTTTTCTTATTTAAACATTTAGAGATGTAGGCGAAGCTTAGCAATCCAATAATTGTTTCTCTCATCTTGTTTGTTTGTTACGTTTATTTGTTTCATTGACTAAGTTGTTTTGTTTTTCTGTTGTAAAAGATTGTTTTAAAGCGTTAAACCAATACATCTGGATCAAGACAAGCTACTGAAACTGTCGGATCAGCAATGCAATACTCTTACTGTCCGCCTGTTGGAGCTTCGGTCCTAGATCAAGTTGCTGACCAAGGCTTAGGGTCTGAACTGCCCGTGCCATGGCATTTAGTCTTTAGGCTGCATTTATTCGCCCAAGATAAGACCGTGTACCCTCCCTGTTGCGCCCCTCCGCCGGAATGACTTACGAATGGTTACATCCTAATAAAACGCAGACCGCCTAACGCTGGTTTTCACACAATGGTATGAGCGTCGGTCATTCAGAAAGCAATGCCAAACTACTGAACGTAAACTTGAATAGTAAATCATAACCAGCCAAAACATGCTGGGTTTAACTGCGACGTTCTATACAGGACAGACAACTAACTTTTACATCCCAACATCTCTCTCCGCAGATGCCAGCCTCACACAACCGGGTTGTTTCTGAGCTGGGAAGGGGCTCTCTGGTACACATACACGGTGAAGATGGTACTTTGGTACCGGGTGGGGAGAGAAGTCTCTAGACCAGCCTCAACTCCTTGGTACCGGGTGGGGAGAGAAGTCTCTAGACCAGCCTCAACTCCTTGGTACCGGGTGGGGAGAGAAGTCTCTAGACCAGCCTCAACTCCTTGGTACCGGGTGGGGAGAGAAGTCTCTAGACCAGCCTCAACTCCTTGGTACCGGGTGGGGAGGGAAGTCTCTAGACCAGCCTCAACTCCTTGGTACCGGGTGGGGAGAGAAGTCTCTAGACCAGCCTCAACTCCTTGGTACCGGGTGGGAGAGAAGTCTCTAGACCAGCCTCAACTCCTTGGTACCGGGTGGGGAGAGAAGTCTCTAGACCAGCCTCAACTCCTTGGTACCGGGTGGGGAGAGAAGTCTCTAGACCAGCCTCAACTCCTTGGTACCGGGTGGGGAGAGAAGTCTCTAGACCAGCCTCAACTCCTTGGTACCGGGTGGGGAGAGAAGTCTCTAGACCATCCTCAACTCCTTGGTACCGGGTGGGGAGAGAAGTCTCTAGACCAGCCTCAACTCCTTGGTACCGGGTGGGGAGAGAAGTCTCTAGACCAGCCTCAACTCCAATAGATGCAAGTCCTGGTCAGGGCGCACCACCTCACCGTCAGTGCATCGAACTTTAAACCTTGCTGGGCACTTGCATAACGTTGCGTTCAACCCCCAGTTGATATCTAGGTAATTTTACATGCAGTAGTTTGCCATTGATTTCTGAACGAGAAGTCAGCTTTTAAGTCCAACTGTATGACTGTGTAGGGATTGAACCCCTTACTCCGCCATTAGCGTACAGGAAGCTTAAGAGCCAGAGCTCTTATCCTTTCCATCACGTCCACTTCTAACTTCTTCATCATTATCATCATGTTCCGTACCGATAGGCGTGGACGATAATGTTTCACCATCTCACACGTTCACCAGAATCGTGGATCAAAACACCTCCGTGGGTCGATATAAATGATGCAATAATACAACACCGTATTTGGTATATTTTAAACTTAAAACTTATTATAACACTATAATTTTTATATTTTAATGTACAAGTTTAACACAAGTATGCAGTTTTTATGTTACCGATTAGAAGTGTAATATAAGACTAATGTTTATATTATACATTGGACTTTAAAGTAGCATTAATTTGTATACGACAAATTAGAAGTTTAATGAAAAACTAATGTTCATATTAAGAATACAGTTTGAGAACAGCATTGATAATATTAAGAAAACAGTAAGTTTAATATTAAGTGATAATTTGACAAAACTATTTAGAAGTTTATTAACTTGTTGGTAACCGCGTATAACATATTTAGAAGTTTATAATTCGGTCGGAAGTTTCATATAAAGTATGTAGAAGTTTAGCACCTTGTTTTAAGCCCCATACACAATATTTAGAAGTTTATTACTTTCTTGGAGTCTCCATATAAAATATTTTGAATGTATTATCTTTTAGGAAGCTCCAATAAAATATTCAGAATCTTCTTATAAAAAATTTAGATGTTTTGAAAAGTTAATACACGACCAATGTTCACATAAATTATAACTTTAATTCAACATTCATAATGCAAAATAACAGAAGTATAGTACTGCGCGATACTTTGACAAGAATATTTAGAAGTTTACATCATTGTTTGAAGCTCCATACAAAATATTTAGAAGTTTACATCATTGTTTGAAGCTCCATACAAAATATTTAGAAGTTTACATCATTGTTTGAAGCTCCATACAAAATATTTAGAAGTTTACATCATTGTTGAAGCTCCGTACAAAATATTTAGAAGTTTACATCATTGTTTGAAGCTCCATACAAAATATTTAGAAGTTTACATCATTGTTTGAAGCTCCATACAAAATATTTAGAAGTTTACATCATTGTTTGAAGCTCCATACAAAATATTTAGAAGTTTACATCATTGTTTGAAGCTCCATACAAAATATTTAGAAGTTTACATCATTGTTTGAAGCTCCATACAAAATATTTAGAAGTTTACATCATTGTTTGAAGCTCCATACAAAATAGTTAGAAGTTTACATCATCGTTTGAAGCTCCATACAAAATATTAGAAGGTTACATCATTGTTTGAAGCTCCATACAAATATTTAGAAGTTTACATCATTGTTTGAAGCCTCCATACAAAATATTAGAAGTTTACATCATTGTTTGAAGCTCCGTACAAAATATTAGAAGTTTACATCATTGTTTGAAGCTCCGTACAAAATATTTAGAAGTTTACATCATTGTTTGAAGCTCCGTACAAAATATTTAGAAGTTTACATCATTGTTTGAAGCTCCATACAAAATATTTAGAAGTTTACATCATTGTTTGAAAGCTCCATACAAAATATTTAGAAGTTTAACATCATTGTTTGAAGCTCCATACAAAATATTAGAAGTTTACATCATTGTTTGAAAGCTCCATACAAAATAGTTAGAAGTTTACATCATTGTTTGAAGCTCCATACAAAATATTTAGAAGTTTACATCATTGTTTTGAAGCTCCATACAAAATATTTAGAAGTTTACATCATTGTTTGAAGCTCCATACAAAATATTTAGAAGTTTACATCATTGTTGAAGCTCCATACAAAATATTTAGAAGTTTACATCATTGTTTGAAGCTCCAATACAAATATTAGAAGTTTACATCATTGTTTGCAAGCTCCATACAAAATATTTAGAAGTTTACATCATTGTTTGAAGCTCCATACAAAATATTAGAAGTTTACATCATTGTTTTGAAGCTCCCTACAAAATATTTAGAAGTTACATCATTGTTTGAAGCTCCATACAAAATATTTAGAAGTTTACATCATTGTTTGAAGCTCCATACAAAATATTTAGAAGTTTACATCATTGTTTGAAGCTCCATACAAAATATTTAGAAGTTTATTAGTTTAAAGATCCGTACACAAAGTTAGAAGTTTATAAGTTTAAAGCTCCATATAAACTATTTCGAAGTGTTTTTTTAGTTTAAAGCTCCGTACATACTATATAGAAGTGTATTAGGTTAAAGCTCCATTTAAAATATTTAGAAGTTAATTACTTTCTTAGAAATTTGCCCGAAAAGAGGATAACGCAATAAATTGATAAAGAGAAATGGTTCGCACAAAAACGCACTAAACAACCTAGCCACATCTCACGGCCTACATATCACTGGTCTTTAGTCTCCTAATGAAAATAATAAATAACACACGAACATAAATATGATGTCTCCGTTGTGTTGAAGTTCACACTTACCTAGTCGTATTCCATTTAGTGAAATTATAACTCACAGCTAGTATCTAGTACCATAAAATTAACTACACGGCAACAATAAATAGCTACACGGCGTACCATCACCAGCAACGAATGAATTTCACTCACATAAACACGCGTCATGTGAAATCTTGTAGTGAAATCTTATATTCCAGAAACGTTCACTTCATTACAAGTGCCACTTTACACTACAGACTACACAATGACAAAGCAGTGGTGGCCTGTCTCGTATACCATAAGCAGCCAAGCCGAAAATATAGCATTTCTGCGATGAATAAGTCTTAATGATGTGACAAATGTGGGTGACGCCCCCGCCCCTGCCTTGTTGGTTGCTGGACCTGACTTCTGGTCAGTAAGCTGTTTTGCACCAATAAACACTGACAAGTGGTCTTTTCAGGGTGGGCACACGGGCCCCCTCCCCCTGTTTATTGTACAGGTGGATTGTTGTACGGTATGGTGGATACGCTTGGTTGACAATATCATATTTTGTTAGATATTTTCTTCTAAACACACACACACACCCACACACACCCACACACACGGGCAGACAGAGGGGGGGGGGGAGGCAGGGGGGGAGATAGAGAGACGCACAGAGATATATAGAATATAGATATATAAATAAAGAGTGACAGAGAACTAAAACATAAGGGGGGGGGGGGGATAGAAATAGAGACAGACAGACCGGAATAGAGAGATATATATACATGGGTAGTGAGATATATAGATAGAGAGAGATATAGACACAGAGAGCCAAAGAGAAATAGAGCGAGTTGATATCTATATATAAACAGACCAACGGACAGATGTATTGTCTGAGGGACGGGCGAGCGGACGGATGGACGGACGGACGGACGGACGGACGGACGGACGGACGGACGGACAGACAGAGAGAGGAATGGATGGATGGATGAATAGATGGAAAGATGGACAGACAGACAGACAGACAGACAGACAGACAGACAGACAGACAGACAGACAGACAGACAGACAGACAGACAGACAGACAGACAGACAGACAGACAGACAGACAGACAGACAGGCAGGCAGACAGACAGACAGACAGACGGACAGACAGACAGACGGACGGACGGACGGACGGATTAGAACAAGAATCGCTATGGCAAAGATAAACTATTGCAAGATGAAAAACATACTGAGCAATAAAAAGATGTACATTGCACCAAGAAAAAGAGTGTTGGGGTGCTACAAAGAACCTATACTTTTGTATGGATGTGAAACTTTGACAATGAGCAGACAATGGACTGACAGCTGTACCATGGACTGACAGAACAACCAAAGATGACGATCTAAAAGAAGCACATGAAAATCTTAAAACTGTCAGTACAGGGGACACTGTAGTAAATAGGGTTGGAAAGGGGGGGGGGGGGCGGGTGTTAGTTGTTTGCATATCCCTTACGTGACGTCGCAGTCAACCCCAGTATTTTTGTCTATTTGTGATTCTTTGGCAAGTTTACTTTCGGTAGTTTGCCATTGATTTCTGAACGACTTTCACTCATACCATTGTATGAAAAACAACGCAAAGCGGTCTGCTGCCAATCACCCGTGGCTGTTTCAAACGCGGCATACGTGTTACGAAATGCTTCTGTAACTCTTTCGCCATAAAGCCGGCTGGGGGGGGGGGGGGGGGGGGGGGGGGGGTGTAATTGAGCCTGGGGAATTAAGGCGGCCTGGCTAGTGCAGTCGCCTTGAACTGTGCTGGTTAGATCCCCCCCCCCCCCCCCCCCCCCAGCTGCCCCACAACCGAGAACTGAACAGAGAAATTAGACGCAGTAAACACTTTTTTACTCTGTTTTTTTTTTTACACTGGTTTGCTTTAAACTCAAGCGTAGTTCTACACGCTACTTGTAGTAGTGCTGGACTGAATTTTGCGCGTGGATTAGCTTTCCCTATTAACAATGTCCCACGCCATCGTTACTTGTAATTTACATCCCCCAGTCAAGGAGGATATGTCAACATTTTATTGTTGAGGTAATGTTAGTCAGTCAGTCAGTCAGTCAGTCAGCCAGTCAGTCAGTCAGTCAGACAGTCAGTCAGACAGTCAGTCAGTTTGGTTGGTTGGTTGGTTGATTGGTTGGTTGGTTGGTTGGTTGGTTGGTTGGTTGGTTGGTTGGCTGGTTGGTTAGTTAGTCGACAGATCATCTTCATTGCACATCGAACCATTCAGTCCATAAGTGTTCGGATCCCCTCCTCAGCACCAGTTCTGTGTTGCTTTATTAATCTTCTTTGGCTTCCCGCGTAGTTTTCTTGTTTGCCACCCTCTTTTAAGTTGCTGTTCTCGCAGCCTGACCATGGTTGTAGATTCACAGTCATCACTTGGTTCTCGGACAGCCTACAATGGGTGACGTTGTAATATTCTGTTATGATAATTTGGCCGTGTCCAGCGTGTGCCGCGTGGTTACACACCCGCTTCACACGCCAGTGATCCGGGGTTTGTTTCGGATCCGGTCAAGGACATACACTACTGACGAGCTCAAACGAGAGCGAAACTCGAGTCTAGTGCTTCCACATTGACGTGGATAGGCCTTAGGTTCATACCAGAATACGATCAGCGTTGCCAGTAGCGGGTTGTGCTCAATATATTTTAATTCTCATAGAGCATTCAGAATGTCAACCTCGTCCATGGCCAGTCTGCCTTCCACAGTAGCCTTACCTGCGAGCTTGTCAGCCCGTTCATTTCCTCGTACAACCGTATGCCCTGGCACGAAAATGAAACTAATCTTTGCCAGCCAAGACCTCTCCACCGACAGCAACCACTCTCTTCGGATTCACACCATCTCTAACTTCTTGAGCATGCTCATTGAGTCACTAAGGAAACATGCCCTAGTGAATGTCTGTGTCTCGAGCCATGTTATTGCTTTACTTACTGCCATGACTTCCATAGTCACGCTACTTGTGGTCAAAGCAAAAGCACCAGAATCTTGTGAATTTCTTACTCGTCGAACGACCGAGCCATCTGTGTAAATGACAGCATCACCGTCCAAAGAATTCTCAAAAATCGAAGCTTGTACTTCCGCCTCTACAGCAGCTGGATTTTATTGCCTGCATTTTCTGTCTATTTGGATGCAAGCTGAAAAGGACGTACAGAAATCTGTTGGCATTTGTACCCACTCCTCGCCAGGTTCTAAGTCCTCAAGTGAACACACCTGGTGAAGAATGTCTTCTGCTTGACCCATTCACGACTTTCCTCTTTTTAACCTGCTGGCCTTTACCTTCTTAATTCCACTGTGCAGTGGATGCTGTGTGTTTGCGTTGACTCTGAGGTAGGCACGTGCTCTGCAAATTTGTATTCTGTCCTCAATGGTTGGAAAATCAAGAAAGTAGCGCATCACCCAGCATGCTATCTCTCTTGTGCAACCAAGAATAATATGCATAGCTTCGTTCTGTATCCTTTCCATCCTTTCCATCTGCTTACGGCTGATAGTCAGGATCGCCATCGCATACTCCAAAACAGAAAGGACCAGACTCTCGTAAAGGAGACATAGTTTGCTGCCACCATCACCCGCATCGCAGCCAAATCTCGTTTGTCTTTTGTTATCACCCGGTCTGTGTACTCATGATAAGCAAGGCTTCGATCAAAACGTATCCCCAGGTAGTTCATTGCCTGCGTTCTTTCCACCGTCTCTGAACACAGATTTACAGCTGGTGTTGGAGTGTTGACAAAATGGTTGTTCAAAGAGAACCATGTCGCTTCTGCCTTCGTTGGGTTGACCATTACCCCAGATTCCACACATCAAGTGATTATGCGATTTACTTCTGTTTGTAGATCCACAGCAACCCGTTCTCTATCCTTACCCTGACGATACATTAACGCATCATCAACAGATGCCAATGTTCTCCCCGGTCCTCTGATCTGCTCGCCGGTAATTCTCACAGTGTAGGCCGTGAACAGCACCGGAGATAATGGTGAACTATGTGGCAATCCCGGATATATTGTTGTTGGTTCAGGAGTCCAATTGCCACATCTAAAATCTACTTTCCGCTGGAAGAGGAGCTGCGGCGATCCAACTAAGGAGGAATGGACTTGTCTTGAGTTCAAGAAGCTGAAACATAAAGAAATCCAATGGTACTCTGTTGTATGCATCCTCAAGATCAATCGCCGCCGCACATGTTTCAATGCCTGAGTGAAAACCTTCATAAACATCATGGTCAAAAACAGCTGCGTTGGTCCAGGTTTATGGCGAAGGAGTTACAAGGGTAGGTGGGAAACAACCTTGCCTTTCTAGCTGACTTGATATTTTTCTGGCAATTAACTTCTCAGCAGCTTGCCTATTGTATTTTGCATGGTTATTACCCGAGATCCCTGAATTTTTATGTAGTCGTTGCCAGGCTTCGGCATGGGATTCAGATAGATGTGTAATCACTCTTCCTTGATACTAACGCTTCCTATGCTGTTGTTGTACATGTCTGCTAGTTCCTCTAGCTCGTTGTCGGTACATATATTGATATCGTCATAGCTTATACCATCTGACCCTGGTGCGCTGTTTTTGTTCGTCGAAGCACAGCCCTGATCTCTTTCACTGTCACGGTGTCTTCAATTGCAATGTTCTGGGTCTTACACCTATCTGAGGTAACCGCCTTGGCAACATTTCAGCCTCTCATGTCTGTCTGGTTACTCTGCTCTGGATAGCGTTCAGAAAGGGATTTGCCTTTATTCTCGTCAGACCTCTGTCAGATAAGGTCAGCACTTTGGAAGTCAGGAACACTCTTATTCTTGACTACCCCGTTCATACTTTTATGTAGTCGCCAGAACAATTTCAGTGACTTGTCTGTGCTTACTCTTTGACACAACTCTGTCCATTTTTTCATTTTTAACCATTTTAACCACTTGTTTGAAATAGCGAACTTTGGTGTCCATCTATCTTTCCATGTGCACAATAAGACTAGGATGAGCAATTATGTTTTTCTTGGCGTTTTGCCATTCCCTTACAGCACCACGCCTATCCATCCAGGCCTTTTCCACTTCGCAATTCCACTAAGGTGCTGCTCCCAGCTGTTTTTCCTGCCATGATGATTCCTGCGCTTGTTGCGTCTTATTTTACTCACCACAGCTTGCCCTGAACTTGAAGGTCTTAACTGTTGATTTGTGCTGCATGGTTCAGCCGTTCTCCACCAATATGCTACAAGGGTGGTGGTCGCTGTGTGTTGGTCCCAGTGTTGGGGTAATTGAACCCCCTACCTCGGCATCGGCATACCGGATGTTTAAGAACACGCCATGCTGACCTACGGGCTGGGTTTGAAAAGATATAAACTAGAGATCTTCATGACAACTGGCAGAACTGAGCTGAAAAGAACAAGGGGAAGGCACAGACGAAACTATCTGCATGGCTTGACCATATGGCATGGTCGCGACAAAAACATGGATCTGATCCACGACTCTGGTGATCGCGTGAGATGGCGAAATATGACCGCTCACGCTTGTCGGCATGGCACATGATTATGATGATCTGCTGTATGTTTAACTCAGCTTATTAATACGATTTTGTAGTCTGTATATTTTGAAGTCAAACAGGCATCGATCGTATGCAAATAAAAGCTCATTTATTGCGGGTAGCTGTTTTAAAGATCGTCAAACATTAAGTTATATTTCTCATGAAACTGCCCATGAAAATCAATGACACGTTAAGAATAAATGCATGTAATTAATTAATGATTAAAGCGGGAAAAAGAGAACGATGAACATTATAATTCGTGACTTTCTAGAATGTTAACTCTATCTTGCGCTGGTTTTCATACAGTGATATGAGTGCCGGTCGTTCAGAAAGAAATGCCAAACTACTGAGGATAAACTTGCCAAGAAATTAGAAGCAGGAACGAATGCTAGTGTTGACTGCGACCTCCTGTAAAGGATGTGCAACTAACTTGTTTTTCATGGCTAAGGAAGCTGGGTCGCAAAGTCAACTTATCACAAACATCAGAAAGAAGCAGTTATAAATTTATATTTTGTGGTCACATAGCAAGTAGACAAACACTAGAAGATGGTGTGACAACCTGAAAGATTTGTGGAAAGAGAAGATAGAGGAAGACCGCGTGAGAAAATTCTTGAGTCTTATGTCATGGCACGCAAGGGAGTCAACACATGAATTGGTCCATGCCGTCGGAGATCGCAATTTGTGGAGGAGCATGATCTCCCACACCAGCCGGCAAGTCATTGGATGAAGGTGTCAAGGTGTGTAAATGGGTCCTTTATTTTTACGGACAGAACAATGAAATTACGAACAGCACCATCCAATAACTTCAGATTCTTTGCTAAACTATATGTAGGTTTGGACTGAACAAAAATAAATGACGGGAAATGGGTAATACAGGGATGTGTCACAGTTATGACTTAACAGTTGTTTATAGTGTAGCAGAAACGTTGTATTATAACGCACTAACATCATTTCGGAGATATATAAGCCCATGGCAGATGCGGGAAGTCACTTACGACGATTAATCATCCCATGGCACTTAATTAGTTAACATGTTAAATCTTGTCTTCATTACATGTAACACCGTGCCTTACCAAGATATTGATATGTTAAATCTTGTATTGACTACATGTAACACCGTGGCATTACAAAGATATTGATATGTTAAATCTTGTATTGACTACATGTAACACCGTGACATTACAAAGATATTGATATGTTAAATCTTGTATTGACTACATGTAACACCGTGGCATTACAAAGATATTGATATGTTAAATCTTGTATTGACTACATGTAACACCGTGGCATTACAAAGATATTGATATGTTAAATCTTGTATTGATTACATGTAACACCGTGGCATTACAAAGATATTGATATGTTAAATCTTGTATTGATTACATGTAACAACGTGTCCTTACCAAGATAATGGTATGTTAAATCTTGTATTGACTTCATGTAACACCGTGTCCTACCAAGATATTGGTGTGTTAAATCTTGTATTGATTACATGTAACACCGTGGCATTACAAAGATATTGATATGTTAAATCTTGTATTGATTACATGTAACACCGTGGCATTACAAAGATATTGATATGTTAAATCTTGTATTGACTTCATGTAACACCGTGGCATTACAAAGATATTGATATGTTAAATCTTGTATTGATTACATGTAACAACGTGTCCTTACCAAGATAATGGTATGTTAAATCTTGTATTGATTACATGTAACACCGTGTCCTACCAAGATATTGGTGTGTTAAATCTTGTATTGACTACACGTAACACCATGTCCTTACAAAGATAGTGGTATGTTAAATCTTGCATTGACTACATGTAACACCATGTCCTTACCAAGATATTGGTATGTTAAAAATTGTCTTGATTATACGTAACACCGTATCCTTACTAAGATATTGGTATGCTATATCTTGTCTTGACTACACGTAACACCGTATCCTTACCAAGATATTGGTATGTTAAATCTTGTCTTGACTACACGTAACACCATGTCCTTACCAAGATATTGGTATGTTAAATCGTGTCTTGATTACATGTAACACCATGTCCTTACCAAGATATTGGTATGTTAAATCGTGTCTTGATTACATGTAACACCATGTCCTTACCAAGATATTGGTATGTTAAATCGTGTCTTGATTACATGTAACACAGTGTCCTTACCAAGATATTCGTATGTTAAATCTTGTATAGACTACACGTAACACCATGTCCTTACAAAGATATTGGTCCGGGCTGGACCCCAGTGGTAGTTCCCATCGATAAGACTCCAGGGTCGACCCAGCCTCATAAAATGGGTCTTTGATATATTTTATTAATTCTCTCTTAGTCGTCCGAGGGGAAAAGACGAGGACATAGGCGACTGACTCCCTTCACTTCATTATGCCGCAGCCATGATTATTTAACGGTCTGTTACCTCACATCACAACAGTAGTGGAGATCAACATGGCCGAATGGATAAGAGCTTACGTTCCTAAACATCCGGTGTGCTGAAGCCGAGGTAGCGGGTTGAACTCCTACGCCGATCAACTGAACTAAAATGTTGACTTCTCATCATTGACCTGGGGACGTAAATCACAAGCACCTCAGAAATCGGAGTTGGTTTACCTGATGGTGAAGGGCACTGGTAATAGGGACAGCTAAACCACACACGCAAAAATGAGTCCAGTGCGATAGAAGAAGTAGCAATGTGCTTAGTTCAAAGCGAACAAACTACAACAATAAGAACAGTGGTAAGTACCCAGGATTACATATATACATAGCATACTGCCGGGGAAGCAGATTTGGCCAAGTGGCTAACAAGTCTGCCTGCCGATCCAGTGGTTATGTGTTCGAAACTAAATCTTAAAAAAAAAAAAAAAAAGAGGTGGGATAGTGAGATCGGATACCAAGCATTCTCTTATAAGGGTGAAAAACCGGAGGTCTATTTGCAAGTTGGGCACGTTAAAAGGCCGACGGCACTTGGAAATCGCAAAGAGTAGGCCGTAATACGCTGCCCTGGTAGATATTTACCCAGTTTTGAGAAGCGACAAATTTTGACACGGTGATTACTTGAGCAAACACTATCACAGTTATTGCTCGAATTCACCCGTGATTTTTTTTATTTTTCAAGTTGTTACTTAAAACTGTGCTGTCTCAATTGTTACCTGAACTCACTCTGTCCTAATTGTTACATAAACGCATATTTTCCCAGTTGTTACATGAACCTGCATTGTCCCAACTGTTACTTGAACTCACATTTTCTCAATTGTTTAAAAAAAAAAGTCGCATGAAAGTCGAAAAGATCGACTATATTGCACCGTCTTTTTTCCCATATGGCTCGGCCTCTTTCAGCAGGGCGACCTGCCGAAAGCGTCGCACACAGCATGAACTCCATAGCTCCAGTGACGACCCCCAGAAGTCTCCGAGATAAATGCACTCGTGAACCGAAAGACTTAGCCCGAAATCGAACCCACAACATTCAGAGAGTGAGGCAGACGGCTTGACCACTTCGCCACAGAGTTTCCCTCCCAATTTGTTTTTGTATTTTTCCTCCCAATTGTTACATGAACTCACATTATCCCAATTATTACTTAAACCCAAACTCCCCCAATTGTTACTTGACCGCACAAAGCCTCAAATACTACTTGAACCCACGTTGTGTTTAAAACCGTCACTGCTTCCAAAAATTGAAGTTTACATGGAAGGGGTTGAGTATCAGACACTTAAACTTAAGACACGCAATACAGACCTACATCTGATCAATTACTACTGTCTAAGTGGCCGCCCACCGGCACTGGACACACTACCATTAACAGAGAAAATGATTGTGTGTGGCGATTTCAACAGCCACTCGCAGACCTGGGGCCATGATCACATGGACCAGAGATGCGAGAGACTGGAGACTGGCAGGAAGTCAATAGCTGTTTGACCCACATACTTTCTACTCGAGAGCATGGCACACTACAACTATACCTGACCTGGCTTTTCGTTCACCAGACCTGGAGTGGAACGTGACACGAATTGTTGGAAACAACTTGGTAGCAGTGACCATCGGACAGTCTTTCTAACTGTAGAAAATGAGCTTGTAAGTGAGGGCAGCACCCTCTCGAGGTGAAACTATAAGAAAGCAGACTTGGCACTGTTCAAGCATCGCACCAGCATACTGGTTAGAAACCTGAACACTGAGAAAGACATAAATAAAGTAGTTGAAGAGTTTGGGAAATGCATACTACAGGTAGCACGAGAAACAGTACCAAGAGGAGCCCGTAAACATTATAAACCCTACTGGAGTAGTGAACTGGAACAGTTGCATAATGATGTGGAAGTGTGTAGAAAGCAAGCAGAGACCACACCCAGCCAAGAGCACCACAATAAATTCCAGCACGCAAAAGCCAAATTTCAAAGGGCCAAGCTGCAGGCTTGACGGAAAAGCTGGTAAAAGGAAACAGAGTCACCGAACTTTGAAAGAGACACAAGGAAGTTGTGGAAGCTAATAAAACAACTTAACGGTGAGGGCATAGGCAGAAACTCAAAAATTGCACAACATAAAGACGGAAACATCCTAACAGGAAAGCCAGCAGCTGACCATTTTGCGGACTCATTCGCACAAGATAACAATATCGAAATTAGTCCAGAGAAACAAGGAGAGATTCGAGAGAAATGGCAACATACAGGACAGAAGGAAATAGTACATGAGCTTCTGGAGGCACCTACCACAATCATCGAACTGGAGCTAGCCATATAACAACTGAAAATGAGAAAGTCACCAGGAGCTGATTGTATCTCCAATGAAATGATCAGGAACCTGAGAACAGAGAGAGGCCAAAGTAAAGCTGTTGCAGATCTTCAATAACAGCTGGACCTTAGGTAGTATTCCACAAGCCTGGAGAGAAGCAATCATGATACCCCGCATAAAATCAGGGAATGATAGCTAAATTGACTCCAGCTACAGACCAATTAGCTTAACCATCTGTCTCTGCAAAAACAATGGAGCGCATCATCAATCACAGATATAGATAAATGGGCACTCGGTGACTGATGTAACTGCCGCGCCGACCGCCTTTACTTACCAAGACAGCTCCTGATACCCATTTTTACACTGGGTTGGCTTGGAACCCAGGCCAATTGTTAAAAATTTGAGTGATATACAGAGTGTATTTTTAATGATTGTGCCGTGTTTGAAAATATCGCCGGTCCAAGTTTTGTATTTACCTATTTATGCTTCATGAACTTTAGAGAGTGAATACACAACTTGGATCGGCAATATTTTAAAACACTACACAGTCATTAAAAATACACCCTATATATGTGTTAGTGATAATTCGGACTTCGTGGTTTCTCTATGTTTTTATTTGTTTTCTTATTCCCAGTTATGCTGTCCGCTGTTGATATCAACGCTGGCAAGGAATACAATCATAGCGTCTTGTGCAGCCTCTCCGTGTCATTATGTGTGTCGATGGCTTATGTTGTATTACCATTTGTGTTGTTTTAATATATGGCGGTGTTTTCCTGACTGATTATTCTTTTTTGTGTATGTCTGTATGGTTAGTTAGTTGCCTGTCCTTTACAGAACGTTGCCTTCAATCCCAGCATTTTTATACAAAGAAGATGGAGATCAAGTATAACTCCATCAAAAACCCTACAAAGTGCAGACAGTGATACGGATCTTCAGTTATTAATAACACATGTGAAAGTAAAACTAAGAAATCTTACCCGAGGACCAAGGACACTTTTGATCTCACAAAAATACCAGATGCGTACAAAGGCATGCGAACGCGGTTCGTGAGCCGCATACCAGGCATTCGAAACGCAGCCGCGACCGATTTGTGCAGCAGGCCGTGTCGCGTTGTGTTATAACGTGTTGGTATGGGAGCCGGTAGTTCAGAATGCAATGGCAAACTATTGAACGTAAAATTTTTCTAGTACATCAACAGCAGCTGAAAAAATGCTGGTGTTGACTGCAACGTCCTACAAAGGATATGCAAAATTAAAAAAAAAAAAATACAACGTAGACGTGAAGAATCGTTTTGAGGTCTTGATGTCTATGCTGGAGGCGACGATATCTGATGAATTGACAGTACACGCTAGTAATATCTTGATAATAGCAGCCAAAGATTAAATAATTCCAACAAAGAATAAGCAAAATAAGACATGAATTACATCAGACATGTTAGAATTAATAAAACAACGAAGGGAACTGAAACAAAAAGGAGGAGAAACCGATAACAGCAGGATGGAGTATAAATCTTTAGCGTTACTAATAAAAAATAATACAATAAGGGACAATAACCAATACATACAAGACTATTGTATAGAATATAGCAATATCATAAGATTGGCAGAGATTATGAAATATTCAAAGAAAGAAAGTTATTGACAAGAAATGTTCAACCTCAATTAAATGTTATCTGTGACAAGTTGGGAAATAACTAACCAGAGTCCAGAAAAATTCCAGAACGATGGCAGGAATACTACAGCGGAATGTAAGACATGAATGACAGTGAGGATATGAAAGAGATGCATGAAACAATGACAGGAGAGAGAGAACCTCCGTTAGAGCTGTGTGCTGTCCCCTTATTTGTTTAACATGTTCGCCGACAATATCTTGAGAAATGTCAGAGAAAATATAAACAAGGAGAAATATGATGCCCTAAATATCGGTGATGATACAGTATTATTATCCACAACACAGAATGGTATAGAAAAACTAATAACCTAAACCCAAAAAATAGTGGAAATCACACCTTATATTTCAACATGGCTTCTTCTTCTTTCGTTTGTTATGTCAACATAACAAAAACAAAGATAATGCATGCAGATAAAACTAATGTGGAGAAAGAGATACATGTTAATGAGGAAAGATTGTAGGTTGTGGAAAATTTCGAATATCTTGGGTCATTAATTACCAACAATGGTGACACAATGAAGGAAATTAAAAGACGAATATCGGAATATCTATTGCTCTTCAAAAGCTCAGGCAACAGAAAAAACTGTGGAGTGGGACAGATAGTGCCACAAAAGTTAGATTTTTAGGAGTATGCGTCTTTCCCATTGCAACATACGCCAGTGAGACCTGGACACCCATTAAACAAGCTGAACAGTGCATAAATGCCTTTGAATATAAATATTACAGACGGGTTCAAAAATATCTTGGATACATAAAAGAAAACATGCATCCACACGACAAGAGCTAAATATTGAAAAAAAAAGTTTGGCTACTAAAGACGATAAAACAAAGAACATTGAAATATTTTGGTCACTTGAAATTTCCTGAACGTTTGGAGAGAACAGTCATGGAGGGGTATATGCCCAAGAAGAGAAGAAGAGGAAGGCCAAAGAGATGATGTGTGTAGGATGTGGTATATGACATTGAGATGGGTGTATCGGACGCGAGACATCTGGCTTATGACCGAGAAGTTTTCCTGGCGGTTGTTTATGAGAGCAAGGATCTGCAAAGGACATGTTCCTGAATAAATGAATTATGTGTAACAGTTAAAGTCAGAAAGAGATACAGGCATAAACAAAGAGACGGGAGATGAGAGAGAGAGAGAGAGAGAGAGAGAGAGAGAGAGAGAGAGAGAGAGAGAGAGAGAGAGAGAGAGAGAGAGAGAGAGAGAGAGAGAGAGAGAGAGAAGAAAAGCGGCTAGAAAGAGAGAGATAGTCAGAAAAAGAGACGTTGATGAACCAAAATGCAAACAAAAAAGGCACGGTTTATATGTTAGATAGATAAAACTAGAGACACACAGATGGTGGGAAAGAAATAGAAAGCGAGACTGTAGCTTAGTGATAGACAGATAGATACTGAAATTCAGACAGAAAACAAAATGGCATGCAGGCAAAGAAAGAAAAAGAGACAGAGACATAATGACAATCAGAGACAGACAGAGCGGCAGATATATAGTGACATACAAAAATAGAGACATTGACAACGACAACCATAGACAGAGACATAGTGACAGACAAAAACAGAGAAAGAGACATTGACGGGCAGACAGAGAAAGGATGAAAGACAGAGACATGTTTACAGTCACTCAGAGACAGAGACACATTAACAGACAGTCAGAGACACGAAGACATACATGGTGAAAGACAGTCAAAAACAGAAAAAGAGACGGAAACATAGTAACAGAGAGAGAGAGAGAGAGAGAGAGAGAGAGAGAGAGAGAGGAGAGGCGGGTATATAGTGACACTTAGAGAAAGGAAGAGAGACAAGACATAATAGTCACAGACAGTCAAAAAAAAAAAAGACAGAGACATACTGCCATTAAGACAGACAGACAGACAAAAATAGAAAGTGAGACATAGTGACAGACAACACAGACGGAAATAGAATTAAATGTATTGACCTATAGACACAGACAATGAGACGTAGTGACAGACAGACGGAAATAGAATTAAATGTATTGACCTATAGACACAGACAATGAGACGTAGTGACAGACAGACGGAAATAGAATTAAATGTATTGACCTATAGACACAGACAATGAGACGTAGTGACAGACAGACGGAAATAGACAGAAAGAATGGGTTATAATATCAGACAGATAAACATAGTACGGCGTAGAGGCAGACAGTAAAACAGAATGAGGTGTAGTGACAGACAGACTGAATCAAAAAGAAATATGGATTCTTATTGAATGACAGATCCAGGAAAGGTGACAGAGACAGGGAAAAAAAAAGAGGGCTGGGGCGAAATAGAGACGCAAGCAGAAAGACAAAGAGGGAGACATACACATATATAGAGATAGACAGAGAGACAGCAGAGAAACAGAAATTGAATGACAGACAGAGACCAAGAGACGGGGCTCGAGACAGTAACTAAGAGACTTGCAACGTTAAGAAACAGCATGGCACTTTTGGGCTTACTGCCTTTCTTCTCGCGAGACCAGTCCAGTGCCGCGAGAGAAAACATTCCAGCATTTTGATTACCTCGGGGGGTCACCGTAGGAGGCAGCCATCTTTACAAGGGAAGTTACTCCCTTTGTCAAACACAGAGCAGATGTGTGGAATAAATTCTGCATTGCTCCGTCCCAGAAGCGGTAATGCAATTTGGGATTCTGCCATACCGGATGTCTTGGACATGTCCGCTATGGAAAAAGAAAGAAAATACTTGTCCCTTTTTGCCGCCAAGACGATGTAAAATAAAAAGCAGCTCAGTGAAATCAAAAGATCAGGCGTGGCGATGAATTAAGCTTGCTTGTTATCTGCTTCTGAACGTTACATCTTTATAAAGATGTCTACACCACACTCACCAATTTATCATGGATGTTTTCTGTTTTTGTGTGTGTCTTGTTAGTTTGCAGAGAATGGTATTAATTCCAAATCTGAACACAACCACAAGTGTTCCAGTCTTCAGTCGTTGATAACCAAGAGAGACACAGCACAGTGCACCAACTCCTGGTATGGGACTGTGGTATGATAGCGCCATTACATTTTGTATGCCTGGCAGCAAGGGGGAAAAGGTGGCCAAACATTCCCTCACTTTGGCAAGTGACCAGACCAGGCGTGGAACCCCCAGCGACCGTGCTTATGGCATGACCAGCGCAGTATACTATCAACTTCGCTAGCGAGCTTGCGATTTCTCAGTTTATTTCTTCTTCTTCTTCTTCTTCTTCTTCTTCTTCTTCTTCTTCTTCTTCTTCTTCTTCTTCTTCTTCTTCTTCTTCTTCTTCTTCTTCTTCTCTCTGTCTCTCTTACTCTCTCTTACTATCTCTCTCTTACTCTCTCGCTTACCCTCTCCTACTCTTTTTGCTCTCTTACTCTATATCTAACTCTCTCCTAATCTCTCTCTCTTACTCTCTACCTCTCTCTGTCTTTCTCTCTGCCTTACTCTCTGTCTTAGTCTCTCTCTCTCTCTCTCTGAGTCTCTCTGTTACTCTCTCTCTCTCTCTCTCTCTCTCTCTTTCTCTGTTTTTTAAAATTCTTTCTCTCACCCCACCACCCTACTCTCTCTCTCTCTGTCTGTCTGTCTCTCTCTCTTTCTCTCTCTCTCTCTCTCTCTCTCTTTCTCTCTCTCTTTCTTTCTCTCTCTCTCTCTCTCTCTCTCTCTCTCTCTCTCTCTCTCTCTCTCTCAGTTCATTTTGATGGAGTATGCTGAAAATTAAATATCTAACATTCGAGGAGGAAGCATGTTCAATCTTGTTACCTGGTAACATCCTTCTTCTTCTTCTCCTTTCGTTAGCTTGAAATATGTCTATAACTGCAATGTTGTCTCTTGTATGAATTTAGCTGTCTTTTTTAGTTCACGCAGCAATCCATAGAGTCTTCCACTGTTGTCTCTCTAGGCCAGAAAGCTTGCCTGTATACGTTGTATTTTGGGCAGTCTTGGAGTATGTGCTCTGATGACTGCGTTGCCAATCCACATGTGCACATGGCTGATTCACAAATCTTGAGTTTTGTTTACATGTGGTTGCGTAATAAATTGTGTTCTGTTCTAAGGAGCAGAATAATGACTTGCCCAGGTCTGTCCATAAGTGGTAGTCGTATTGAGCTGGTTTTGGTGGCTTTTTGACTGATTTGATCATTCTTTTCTTTTGGTGGTATATAACGGACACACCAGGCTGTTCTTCTTTTGCTCCTTCCTTAGCCAATTGATCAGCTCTGTCGTTTCCCGGTACTCCACAGTGAGTTTGTATCCACCGTATGGTGACCTTACGCTGACTGCTAAGTTTAGAAAGTAGTGTCCCAAGTACTGGCAATGTTTGCCTAGATATGTTATATTTTGGGCAGTCTTGGAGTATGTGCCCTGCTGTCTGCGAAGCTGCATGGCTGATTCACCAATCTTGAATTTTGTATACTTGTGGTTGCGTAATCGATTGTGTTCTGTTCTGAGGCATATAATGACTTGTTCTGGTCTGTCCATAATGTGGTAGTCGTCTTGAGCAGGTTTTGGTGGCTTTCTTACTGATTTGATCATTCTTTTCTTTTGGTGGCATGTAACGGACACATCTGGCCGTTCCTCTTTAGCTCCTTTCTTAGCCATTCGACCAGCTCTGTCGTTTCCGGGGAACTCCACAGTGGGATGGTATCCACTATATGGTGACCTTATGCTGACTGCTAAGTTCAGAAAGTAGTGTCCTTGGTACTGTAATTTCCTAGACAGGGGCGCCTCGGATACTAATTTTGCATCTGTCAATATCACCACAGGTTGAGTACCATGGCTGGTATTTAGTAATTTCTGTGTTGCTATTCCGATTGCCTCAATTTCAGCATCATTGTTATGGCAGTGTCCTGTTAAATTCCCGAGAGAAGACTGGACTCAACAAGCACATCTTTAAACTTATTATCTGTTGGGATTATTGACTGACTTTGGTCTACACTCCTCTCTTCTGTCTTCCCTTCCATATATCTATTTCTTTCTCTCTCTCTATTATTCCCTCAACACATACTCCGACAACAGTTCCTTTCAACGATAAGATAAAAGATTTATTAATAAAACTATGTCTGGTGTATGTATGGATATTGTCTATGTAGTTGGTATGTTCTTCTAGTGTGGTTGCCAGTTATGAACTCTGAATGTCTATCAGCGTGGTTGCTTCTCGCCCTTTCATTCTTCAAGATCACAGGACAGCACATCAAACAGGACAGAGCTCACCCGGAGGATCCGTATGCTTGCATCTAATGGTAAATCCGTGATTGTTTGAAACAAAAACTGTTCACCACAGAGTCAAGGTACCGTAATAAAAGTCCCGTAAGTTTATGAATGCTCCTGAATCTGTTTCATGACGGTAAGTATCCAGCATCGAAAAACCACCACATCGCCACAGTTCTTTGATTACTATTACTGTTTGGCTTGTCTCTTATTTATTCTTTATTCTTACAATACGTATGTAGTTGTAAGTATCCCTGCTTGCCACAGTTTAACATCCTTTCCTTTTAAGGGTTTTGTGGTATATTCGTTTGAGCATACAGTGTTCTGTATTTTATTTAACTTATTTCTTTCTTCATCGTAAATATGTTCATATTCTGTTTGGTTCCATGTAAGTACTTTATTTGTTCAAGGGTATTCCTCTTCATCTCTTCTCTGCTTTCACTAGGAGAGTGGAACCTTATTTAGGCATCTATGTTCCTGGAATCGAAAAAACACTTAGCGAATAACACACTATTATCCCCTCTTTCCATCATTAGGGACGTGTATTTCTATTCCCACTCAAGAACATATCTCCTTCAGGTCAGTTTGGAACACACACTAAACTTACACAAAGAATTGACCCTCTTTATATCGGTCATTTTTGCCGCATAGTCCTTGACATTGCTGGACACCTCACATCCAGACTGCATGATCATTGTTAGTGGAAAATTACAGATCTGAAACTTCTCCATTATTCATACATTCAGACCGCAATATGCTATCCAATAATGCTGTCTGCCTTTGTCGCAAACCAATTTTTCCACGCGACAGGTTACCTGTACTGTTGGCCTCCTTCTGGGTCTTGACCTAGAAACACATGCGCCTGGTCACTCCTTTGTTGGTTAACCCTTCTCCTACCTGGTTAGTCGGTGTATACAGTCGTCCATATGGGAATCGTTAACTCTTCAGTATTTCACGACAGGCAGTACCTTTTTTTTTGGTACTATGGCCATGTCCCTAGTATTATCTGAGCATACTATATACACCCCCGCTTCTCCATTTTAAACAGCGTTTTGTGCTGACCCATCTGTGCAGACTCGGATTCAGAGGTCCTGTGGGTATTCTACATCAAGGAAGCTGAGAGTGGCTGTTCTAGGCCGTAGACTGTTTTGTCTTCCTTGTCAAATATTCCTCTCACTTTTGTCTGGATTTGTAGTGATAGTTTATGTTCATCTTTCCATGGAGTTCGCTCTGGAATAGTTTTTAGGGGGATACCAACTGTTGGCAGATTCATGGTTTCTCTGCAGAGTCGTTTGGCCTGGTGGATAAAACTACTTCTTTTCAACCGCCCCATGGCTAAGTTGTCAAATTTGTTCTTTACAGGGTGGCCTGGCATGCCGAGGAACTTTTCTGCTTGTATTAGCGTTTTCGTATCTCTGCGTTCTTTCAGTGCTTGTGTCCTCCCCATCTTCTCTATCTCCACTATAGGGGTTGATCTCATTCCCCTTATGGTGACTCTAAGTGCTTGATATTGCACCTTGTTCAGCTCTTGTGTTGCGGTTTTTGTGCTGAACACCATGCAGTTAAACAGTATTCCAGGTGTGGTCGTATGCTCTGTTGATAAGTATTTTCCCACTGGCTCCCCATGTGGTTCCACTTAGTTTTCTCAGGATGGCTATTTTCCTTCTGGCTTTTGCTACTGCTTTGTTGATATGCTTACTCCATGTCAGCTTGTCATCAAATGTTACTCCAAGGAAGTTGGTTCTTTATCCTCTCTTAGAGTTATTCCATTTATCTGGATGTTCCCTGCCTTTTGTTTTGGAAAGAGGGTAAATAGATCATGGGTCTCAAACATCATAACATCTACGAGGGGAGCGTCGCGTGAAAACGTTACAAGTGTAATAGAAATAGTAATAACCATGCCATTATCTTGTAACCTGTCAATATTGTTGTAAAGATGTCAAGAGTGTTCAGCACGTGACATAACGGTGCAGAAGAGCATTGTGACGGCATTAGGACAGTTGACGATGGCCACCCCACTTTTTATACGCACCAAAGAGGCACAGCGTTCTGTGAGACGTTTTTTCACCAGTAAAGGGGTGAAACCTATCGATATTCATCGGCGCATGAAGATCCAGTATGGTGTTGCTGTCAGGCCAGCAAGTGTATGAATGGAGTAGGAAGTTTGAAAACGGCGTGATTTCTGTGACAGGCTGTTCACGGCCGGGTCAGCAACATCGAGTAGTGACCCCAGACTCAATTTTTCTACAGGAATCCAAGCATTTTATCGGCGCTGGAGGACTTGCATGGAACGCAGCGATGACTGCGTTGAAACATGATACACTTGTTCTGAACTTTGTCAGAATATATTCACCCCCCCCCCCCCCCCCCAAAAAAAAAATAATAAAGTTTTCATTTGAATCCCCCTCGTACATACAAACAGACGAAGGCAAAGACAGATAAACAAGCAAAGAAAGCGACAGGCAAACAAATAGACACACAAACAGACATAGAATGTCACTATGAGATTTAAGGTTTACACTTAAAGAATTTCGTAATTCGAACAAAGGATACGAAAACAAATAAACAAACCAGCAGAATAATTCTATCTACGTTCCGTGCTTCGCTTTATGCCACAGTTTCAGTTAGCTATAGCAGAAGCAAAATGCATTAGAATCACTCTCATTTTTCCCCCACTCGAATAGCTTTCTTCATTGTACTAGTCCGTAAGAAAGGAAACAAAATTAAACGCACAACAAAGCACATAAGGGAAGCTTTTACAGACAACTCCAAAACCCCTTGAACATGTGTACAATACAAGAAGACACGAGGCCATCCCGTTACCTTTTCTTACATAAGCCTCGTTGAATATTCCTTACGGTTTATTAAAGATTTTCATTTTCTCTAAAGAATCTTCTGTGAATAAAGATCCCGTTATTCATACAAAACATTTTCTACCAATATTGACATTACCGCAAAGAAGGTCGTCCCCCAAATGTCGCCAAGGCTTAAAACACAACTATAATGCTATTCCACACGCATTTCGCCCCGCTCCCGGAAGTAATTTCGATTGGGCCGGAAGTCTTCTATCCATTCACGCGCACCCGGAAGTAAGGTTTAGACCTGCGCGAGCGTGCATGCGCTTCGGTCCCACTTAGTCTATTTCCGGATGAATTGAAATGGACATTTCCGGTGAGGTTCGCAGAATTCTACTTTCGTTTTCCTCCCCGCGCGTTGATTCCATTAGAGAGCACAATGGCTCGGGCGGCTCAGACCCCGTCACAGGAAGTGAAATGCTGTTAAGGTCCCTCTAGCTTCACATGACAGATCTTCACCCCTGATTTCTTTTACCCTGTCTGTGTCTATTATACTACT
>JACEFZ010014526.1:195000-257500 GCA_014155875.1 Cepaea nemoralis
ATGCTGTTTATGCGCGAGTTTTCTGCGTATTAAGATCTGGTAGATAGATGGTCGGTAGTTTTCTTTGTCTTGTAATCCGGTAGTAGTGACAGACAGACGGAGAGAATGTGACGTAGTGACAGACAGACGGAGAGAATGTGAGGTAGTGACAGACAGACGGAGAGAATGTGACGTAGTGACAGACAGACGGAGAGAATGTGACGTAGTGACAGACAGACGGAGAGAATGTGACGTAGTGACAGACAGACGGAGAGAATGTGACGTAGTGACAGACAGACGGAGAGAATGTGACGTAGTGACAGACAGTTGGAGAGAATGTGACGTAGTGACAGACAGACGGAGAGAATGTGACGTAGTGACAGACAGACGGAGAGAATGTGACGTAGTGACAGACAGACGGAGAGAATGTGACGTAGTGACAGACCGACGGAGAGAATGTGACGTAGTGACAGACAGTTGGAGAGAATGTGACGTAGTGACAGACAGACGGAGAGAATGTGACGTAGTGACAGACAGACGGAGAGAATGTGACGTAGTGGCAGACAGACGGAGAGAATGTGACGTAGTGGCAGACAGACGGAGAGAATGTGACGTAGTGACAGACAGACGGAGAGAATGTGACGTAGTGGCAGACAGACGGAGAGAATGTGACGTAGTGACAGACAGTTGGAGAGAATGTGACGTAGTGACAGACAGACGGAGAGAATGTGACGTAGTGGCAGACAGACGGAGAGAATGTGACGTAGTGGCAGACAGACGGAGAGAATGTGACGTAGTGACAGACAGACGGAGAGAATGTGACGTAGTGGCAGACAGACGGAGAGAATGTGACGTAGTGACAGACAGTTGGAGAGAATGTGACGTAGTGACAGACAGACGGAGAGAATGTGACGTAGTGGCAGACAGACGGAGAGAGTGTGACGTAGTGGCAGACTGACGGAGAGAATGTGACGTAGTGACAGACAGTTGGAGAGAATGTGACGTAGTGACAGACAGACGGAGAGAATGTGACGTAGTGGCAGACAGACGGAGAGAATGTGACGTAGTGACAGACAGTTGGAGAGAATGTGACGTAGTGACAGACAGACGGAGAGAATGTGACGTAGTGGCAGACAGACGGAGAGAGTGTGACGTAGTGGCAGACTGACGGAGAGAATGTGACGTAGTGACAGACAGTTGGAGAGAATGTGACGTAGTGGCAGACAGACGGAGAGAATGTGACGTAGTGGCAGACAGACGGAGAGAATGTGACGTAGTGACAGACAGACGGAGAGAATGTGACGTAGTGGCAGACAGACGGAGAGAATGTGACGTAGTGACAGACAGTTGGAGAGAATGTGACGTAGTGACAGACAGACGGAGAGAATGTGACGTAGTGGCAGACAGACGGAGAGAATGTGACGTAGTGACAGACAGTTGGAGAGAATGTGACGTAGTGACAGACAGACGGAGAGAATGTGACGTATGACAGACAGACGGAGAGAATGTGACGTAGTGGCTGACAGACGGAGAGAATGTGACGTAGTGGCAGACAGACGGAGAGAATGTGACGTAGTGGCAGACAGACGGAGAGAATGTGACGTAGTGACAGACAGTTGGAGAGAATGTGACGTAGTGACAGACAGTTGGAGAGAATGTGACATAGTGGCAGACAGACGGAGAGAATGTGACATAGTGACAGACAGTTGGAGAGAATGAGACGTAGTGAGAGACAGTTGGAGAGAATGAGACGTAGTGAGAGACAGTTGGAGAGAATGAGACGTAGTGAGAGACAGTTGGAGAGAATGAGACGTAGTGACAGACAGACGGAGAGAATGACAGACAGACAAGAGAATGTGACATAGTGACAGACAGACGGGGAGAATGTGACGTAGTGGCAGACAGACGGAGAGAATGTGACGTAGTGACAGACAGTTGGAGAGAATGTGACGTAGTGACAGACAGACGGAGAGAATGTGACGTAGTGACAGACAGACGGAGAGAATGTGACGTAGTGGCAGACAGACGGAGAGAATGTGACGTAGTGGCAGACAGACGGAGAGAATGTGACGTAGTGGCAGACAGACGGAGAGAATGTGACGTAGTGACAGACAGTTGGAGAGAATGTGACGTAGTGACAGACAGTTGGAGAGAATGTGACATAGTGGCAGACAGACGGAGAGAATGTGACATAGTGACAGACAGTTGGAGAGAATGAGACGTAGTGAGAGACAGTTGGAGAGAATGAGACGTAGTGAGAGACAGTTGGAGAGAATGAGACGTAGTGAGAGACAGTTGGAGAGAATGAGACGTAGTGACAGACAGACGGAGAGAATGACAGACAGACAAGAGAATGTGACATAGTGACAGACAGACGGGGAGAATGACAGACAGACAAGAGAATGTGACATAGTGACAGACAGACGGGGAGAATGAGACATAGTGACAGACAGACGGAGAGAATGAGACGTAGTGACAGACAGACGGGGAGAATGAGACATAGTGACAGACATTTGGAGAGAATGAGACGTAGTGACAGACAGTTGGAGAGAATGAGACGTAGTGACAGACAGACGGAGAGAATGTGACGTAGTGACAGACAGTTGGAGAGAATGAGACGTAGTGAGAGACAGTTGGAGAGAATGAGACGTAGTGAGAGACAGTTGGAGAGAATGAGACGTAGTGAGAGACAGTTGGAGAGAATGAGACGTAGTGACAGACAGTTGGAGAGAATGAGACGTAGTGACAGACAGACGGAGAGAATGACAGACAGACAAGAGAATGTGACATAGTGACAGACAGACGGGGAGAATGAGACATAGTGACAGACAGACGGAGAGAATGAGACGTAGTGACAGACAGACGGGGAGAATGAGACATAGTGACAGACATTTGGAGAGAATGAGACGTAGTGACAGACAGACAAGAGAAAGTGACATGGTGACAGACAGACGGGGAGAATATGACATGGTGACAGACAGGCGGAGAAAATGAGACGCAGTGACCGGCGGACGGACAGAATGAGACGCGGTGACAGACGGACGGACAGAATGAGACGCGGTGACAGACAGACGAAGACAATAATAATCCGAGATTATTACTGTTGTAGAATACTAATTGACTCGGACAGAAAGGATAAAAACGTGAACATACAACTGTAACTTTAACTATATGTCTCACCACAGTACTAGGTGTGTCATAGTCTCCAAGTCAAGGACGAGAAGTCAACATTTTAGTCCAACTGAACAGTGTAGGGGCTGAACCCGCTACCTCAGCATCAGCACACCGGATGTTTAAGAAGGAGGCTATTGTCCATTCGGCCACGGTGACCTTCTCTTTCAAGTGTTAGGAAATGCATAAATAATTAAATACCAATACGAGGCCGATTTTAAGAATTGTCTAAATGTGTTTGTAAGGCATCAGCCTCATCAGGTGGTTGATGTGACAAACATTATTCGGTGTGACACACGGTACTTGACATACACGAGTGTGTGGTACTACAGTACTCAGATTGACAAACAGTGTTGTATTTGTGTGTGACATACATGTTTGAATTCTAACAGCTCAATGAAATACATCCCACCCCTAAATCAGACAACGAGCTAATGATAAAACGGGCAAAAGGCGCTGCAAAGTATATTCTAGCAAACAAACCTTTGTACACTACAAGCATAACCGGTTGTTCATATTGTCTGGTGTGTTCTTTGATGCCTACTTCTTTGTTCTACGTCAATGAGTGCTAATCACTATCAGAGAATTCAATGCTAATATATTATGACCGGAATAATTTCCCAGCGATTTGTATTTCGGGTATGGAGAAGATTAGGACATATAAGATATCATAAGTATCAAGCATATATGGGCCTTGTAACTATACGAAGCAACTCTCCACATTTAGATTGGGACCACCTCACAACTATACATTTATATTATGTCCACAAACAACTATAAATGTAGATTGTGCCCATCTTACAACAATAAATTTAGATGGGTCCACTTCACAACTATACATTTAGATTGGGCCCACCTCACAGCTATACATGTATATTGCATCCACTTCAGAACTATAAATTTAGATTGAACCCCCTCACAGCTATACATTTAGATTATGCACAAAAACAACTATAAATTTAGACTGGGTCCACCTCACAACTATAAATTTAGACTGTATCCACGTCACAACTTTAAATTTAGATTGGAACCATCTCACAACTATAAGCTTAGAGTGCATCCACCTCACAAACGCATTTTGACAACTCTTAAAATCGGTCTCGTATTGGTATTTAATTATTTATGCATTTCCTAAAACTTTAATGGGAAGGTCAGTATGGCCGAATGGATAAGAGGGACCTTTCTTAAACATCCGGTGTGCTGATGCCGAGGTAGCGGGTTCAACCCCTACACCGGTAGTTGGTCTAAAATATTGACTTCTCGTCCGTGACTTGGGGACGTAAATTACAAATACCTCTGAAGCCGGAGTGGGTTCGCTTGATGGCGAGGAAGACTGGTAAAAAGGAAAGCTAATCCACACTCCAAAAATCAGTCCAGTGCTATAAGAAATAGTTGCACATTATGGACTACGCTTGCGTTCAAAACGAGTGAAGTCAAAGACCGAGACTGCAAGAGGACGTCACAATATATAATAACAAGGACAGGTAATTTTAACAGATTCAGTGCCCCCCCCCCCCCCCCCCAAAAAAAAAGAAGTATGTCTGGACCTAACAAAATAGATGGCCGTACATGGGAAGGAAATGCGGGTGTGTCAAAGTTATGAATTCAAAGTTGTGAATATGGTAGCAGACACGTTGTGTAATATATCAGAGTAAAGGAGGTTGCATAGGGAAAACAACTGCATATAAGTGCATGGCAGATACTGGCTGTAGTTTAAGACCATTAACCATTCCATGGCACTAGATCAGTTACATCCTTCGGGCTGTAGTCAGGTATGTACACGTGTTTGTTTTTATTGTGCGGTCACTGTGTTCTAACTGACCAAACTTTACGCCAACTGGCAAGATTGAGGGGAACACAACAAGGGGAAGGCAGATAAGTAAATATCTGGATGGCTTGGTTACGTGGCATGGTCGAGACAAGAGCAGAGATCTGATATAGACGATTCTGGTGATCGTTTGAAATGGCAAAATATGACCGCCCACGCTTATCGGCAGCACGTGATAATGATGTGTGTTCTAAACATAGCGTTTTAAACATTTCTTTATACTGTATATTAAAATGTAAACACAAGTTGTTTTGCTTCTTAAATCTTTCATCATGGTCAAGGTTGTGTCATTTGACCAAGCTTAATACCCACAATTCTTAGCCCTCTCTCTATATATATCCACTACATTGTGCTGGGAGTAACTGAACATAAATTGTGCCATCCTTAGCGACCTTAGCCATCTTTGTAGTGTTTCTACTCTCACCCACTCACTCCTCCGCAACAAAAGGCGTGCCGCCGACCTCTAATCTCTCCCCCACCCCCACCCCATCCTAATCGATTTCTCCATGCCCTTCGTCTTTAGTTTGATAATCCCCGGGTTTGTAAATCTACGCCGAATGAACATCTACGGTAGACGGATTTAAGAACTAGCCACTCTAAATCGCTCCTGAATAGTGCTCGTTAACTTTTGTGAAGTTAGCGACGTAATCAGAAGCCAGGCGTTTTGTGTTGTTCCTGAAAGTAATGAATGGCCTTATTAAGTCGTTAACTTTATGGAGGATTTATAGTGTAACATGAAGGGGGAGTAGCAATTTACATGTAGGCCAGTCACAAAACTGTCTGGTGATGTTGGTGTATATTACACAGCGTTGTGTGGCATAGTGTGCAGAGGGCAGGGCGACGTGCAGGGGTTTGTGTGACGTACTCTTACTCTGTGTGACATATAGTAGTTTGCGTGACGTACTGTCCTCTGTGTGATGTAGAGTAGTTTGTGTGACGTAGTGACCTATGTGTGATGTACAGTAGTTTGTATGATGTTATTTTATATCCTCTGTGTGATATACAGTAGTTTATGTGGCATACAGTACTTTGTGTGATTATGTAGCACTTTGTGTGACATACACCACTTTGTATGATATACAGTACTTTGTGTGACATAGAGTACTGTATGTGATATACCGCACTTTGTGTGACATACAGCACTTTGTGTGACATAGAGTACGTTGTGTGACAGACAGCACTATGTGTGACATGCAGCACTTTATGTTAAATACCGCACTTTGCGTGACATACAGCACTTTGTGTGACATAGAGTATGTTGTGTGACATACAGCACTTTGTGTGACATAGAGTATGTTGTGTGACAGACAGCACTTTGTGTGACATAGAGTATGTTCTGTGACAGACAGCACTATGTGTGACATGCAGCACTTTGTGTGACAGACAGCACTTTGTGTGACATAGAGTACGTTGTGTGACAGACAGCACTTTGTGTGACATAGAGTATGTTGTGTGACAGACAGCACTTTGTGTGACATAGAGTATGTTGTGTGACAGACAGCACTATGTGTGACATGCAGCACTTTGTGTGACAGACAGCACTTTGTGTGACACAGAGTATGTTGTGTGACATACAGCACTTTGTGTGACATAGAGTACGTTGTGTGACAGACAGCACTTTGTGTGACATAGAGTATGTTGTGTGACATACAGCACTTTACGTGACATGCAGCACTTTGTGTGACATACAGCACGTTGTGTGATATAGAGTATGTTGTGTGACATACAGCACGTTGTGTGACATAGAGTATGTTGTGTGACATACAGCACGTTGTGTGACAGAAAGTATGTTGTGTCATACAGCACGTTGTGTGACATAGAGTATGTTGTGTGACATACAGCACGTTGTGTGACATAGAGTATGTTGTGTGTCATACAGCACGTTGTGTGACATAGAGTATGTTGTGTGTCATACAGCACGTTGTGTGACATAGAGTATGTTGTGTGACATACAGCACGTTGTGTGACATAGAGTATGTTGTGTGACATACAGCACGTTGTGTGACATAGAGTATGTTGTGTGACATACAGCACGTTGTGTGACATAGAGTATGTTGTGTGTCATACAGCACGTTGTGTGACATAGAGTATGTTGTGTGACATAGAGTATGTTGTGTGACATGCAGCACGTTGTGTGACATAGAGTATGTTGTGTGACATAGAGTATGTTGTGTGACATAGAGTATGTTGTGTGACATAGAGTATGTTGTGTGACATACAGCACGTTGTGTGACATAGAGTATGTTGTGTGACATACAGCACGTTGTGTGTCATACAGCACGTTGTGTGACATACAGCACGTTGTGTGACATAGAGTATGTCGTGTGTCATACAGCACGTTGTGTGACATAGAGTATGTTGTGTGTCATACAGCACGTTATGTGACATAGAGTATGTTCTGTGTCATACAGCACGTTGTGTGACATAGAGTATGTTGTGTGACATAGAGTATGTTGTGTGACATACAGAACGTTGTGTGACATAGAGTATGTTGTGTGACATACAGCACGTTGTGTGACATAGAGTATGTTGTGTGTCATACAGCACGTTGTGTGACATAGAGTATGTTGTGTGTCATACAGCACGTTGTGTGACATAGAGTATGTTGTGTGTCATACAGCACGTTATGTGACATATAGTATGTTGTGTGTCATACAGCACGTTGTGTGACATAGAGTATGTTGTGTGTCATACAGCACGTTGTGTGTCATACAGCACGTTGTGTGTCATACAGCACGTTGTGTGTCATACAGCACGTTGTGTGTCATACAGCACGTTGTGTGTCATACAGCACGTTGTGTGTCATACAGCACGTTGTGTGTCATACAGCACGTTGTGTGTCATACAGCACGTTATGTGACATACAGCACGTTGTGTGACATAGAGTATGTTGTGTGTCATACAGCACGTTGCGTGACATAGAGTATGTTGTGTGTCATACAGCACGTTGTGTGTCATACAGCACGTTGTGTGACATAGAGTATGTTGTGTGTCATACAGCACGTTGTGTGACATAGAGTATGTTGTGTGTCATACAGCACGTTGTGTGACATAGAGTATGTTGTGTGTCATACAGCACGTTGTGTGTCATACAGCACGTTGTGTGTCATACAGCACGTTGTGTGTCATACAGCACGTTGTGTGTCATACAGCACGTTGTGTGTCATACAGCACGTTGTGTGTCATACAGCATGTTGTGTGTCATACAGCACGTTGTGTGTCATACAGCACGTTGTGTGTCATACAGCACGTTGTGTGACATACAGCACGTTGTGTGACATAGAGTATGTTGTGTGTCATACAGCACGTTGTGTGACATAGAGTATGTTGTGTGTCATACAGCACGTTGTGTGACATAGAGTATGTTGTGTGTCACACAGCACGTTGTGTGACATAGAGTATGTTGTGTGACATAGAGTATGTTGTGTGACATACAGCACGTTGTGTGTCATAGAGTATGTTGTGTGACATACAGCACGTTGTGTGTCATACAGCACGTTGTGTGACATACAGCACGTTGTGTGACATAGAGTATGTTGTGTGTCATACAGCACGTTGTGTGACATAGAGTATGTTGTGTGTCATACAGCACGTTGTGTGACATAGAGTATGTTGTGTGTCATACAGCACGTTGTGTGACATATAGTATGTTGTGTGTCATACAGCACGTTGTGTGACATAGAGTATGTTGTGTGTCATACAGTACTTTGTGTGACATAGAGTATGTTGTGTGTCATACAGCACGTTGTGTGACATAGAGTATGTTGTGTGTCATACAGCACGTTGTGTGACATAGAGTATGTTGTGTGTCATACAGCACGTTGTGTGACATAGAGTATGTTGTGTGTCATACAGCACGTTGTGTGACATAGAGTATGTTGTGTGTCATACAGCACGTTGTGTGACATAGAGTATGTTGTGTGTCATACAGCACGTTGTGTGACATACAGCACGTTGTGTGACATAGAGTATGTTGTGTGTCATACAGCACGTTGTGTGACATAGAGTATGTTGTGTGTCATACAGCACGTTGTGTGACATATAGTATGTTGTGTGTCATACAGCACGTTGTGTGACATATAGTATGTTGTGTGTCATACAGCACGTTGTGTGACATAGAGTATGTTGTGTGTCATACAGCACGTTGTGTGACATAGAGTATGTTGTGTGACATACAGTACTTTGTGTGACATACAGTACTTTGTGTGGCATAGAGTATGTTGTGTGACATACAGCACTTTGTGTGACATACAGCACTTTACATGACATGCAATAGTTTTAGAGTAGCTACTGTTGTCACGTGCTGTTATCAATGACCCTAGTGAGGCAAAGAACCGCTTTCCATGCTATGTGACACACTGGGTATATGGTGCTCCCTTCATGTTTGTATTGAACAATGGGTACTCGATGGATGATGTAGTCAATGTCACGCCGGTCGTCTTGACCTCCCAAAACATTTCCGGGTACACATTTAGGTTGGATGGATCTCAGAGCCCAGGCCAATTTTTAACATTCACGCGTCGATTCAAACACATGACCATCCTGCCGGCAGGCAAGCGTACTAGCCACTGTGCCATCAGGTCTTCCACCACTGGCCTTAGATAATCTAATCTATCTACTAGTTTCTTTGCTGTCAAGTCTTCCACCACTGGCCTTAGATAATCTAATCTATCTACTAGTTTCTTTGCTGTCAAGTCTTCCACCACTGGCCTTAGATAATCTAATCTATCTACTAGTTTCTTTGCTGTCAAGTCTTCCACCGCTGGCCTTATATAATCTAATCTATCTACTAGTTTCTTTGCTGTCAAGTCTTCCATCACTGGCCTTAGATAATCTAGTCTATCTACTAGTTTCTTTGCTGTCAAGTCTTCCACAGATGGCCCTAGATAATCTAATCTGTCCACTGGTTTATGTGCCATCACGCCCTCCACCATTGGCCCTAGATAATCTAATCAGTCCACTGGTGTATGTGCTATCACGTCTTCCACCATTGGCCCTAGATAATCTAATCAGTCCACTGGTTTATGTGCCATCACGCCCTCCACCATTGGCCCTAGATAATCTAATCAGTCCACTGGTTTATGTGCCATCACGCCCTCCACCATTGGCCCTAGATAATCTAATCAGTCCACTGGTGTATGTGCTATCACGTCTTCCACCATTGGCCCTAGATAATCTAATCAGTCCACTGGTTTATGTGCCATCACGCCCTCCACCATTGGCCCTAGATAATCTAATCAGTCCACTGGTTTATGTGCCATCACGCCCTCCACCATTGGCCCTAGATAATCTAATCAGTCCACTGGTGTATGTGCCATCACGACTTCCACCATTGGCCCTAGATAATCTAATCAGTCCACTGGTTTATGTGCCATCACGCCCTCCACCATTGGCCCTAGATAATCTAACCAGTCCACTGGTTTATGTGCCATCACGCCCTCCACCATTGGCCCTAGATAATCTAATCAGTCCACTGGTGTATGTGCTATCACGTCTTCCACCATTGGCCCTAGATAATCTAATCAGTCCACTGGTGTATGTGCTATCACGTCTTCCACCATTGGCCCTAGATAATCTAATCTGTCCCCTGGTTTATATGCCATCACGTCTTCCACCATTGGCCCTAGATAATCTAATCTGTCCACTAGTTTCTTTGCCATCACGACTTCAACCATTGGCCCTAGATAATCAAATGTGTCTACTAGTTTCTTTGCTGTCACGTCTTCCACCATTGACCCTAGATAATCTAATCTGTCCACTAGTTTCTTTGCTGTCACGTCTTCCACCATTGACCCTAGATAATCTTATCTGTCCACTAGTTTCTTTGCCATCACGCCTTCCACCATTGGCCCTAGATAATCTAAAGTGTCCACTAGTTTCTTTGCTATCACGTCTTCCACCATTGGCCCTAGATAATCTAATCTGTCCACTGATTTATGTGCTATCACGTCTTCCACCATTGACCCTAGATAATCTAATCTGTCCACTGGTTTATATGCTATCACGTCTTCCACCATTGACCCTAGATAATCTAATCTGTCCACTGGTTTATGTGCCATCACGACTTCCACCACTGGCCCTAGATAATCTAATCTGTCCACTAGTTTATGTGCCATCACGTCTTCCACCATTTGCTCTAGATAATCTAATCTCTCCACTAGTTTCTTTGCCATCACGACTTCCACCATTGGCCCTAGATAATCTAATCTGTCCACTGGTTTATATGCCATCACGACTTCCACCATTGGCCCTAGATAATCTAATCTGTCCACTGATTTATGTGCCATCACGACTTCCACCACTGGCCCTAGATAATCTAATCTGTCCACTGGTTTATATGCCATCACGACTTCCACCATTGGCCCTAGATAATCTAATCTGTCCACTGATTTATGTGCCATCACGACTTCCACCACTGGCCCTAGATAATCTAATCTGTCCACTGATTTATGTGCTATCACGTCTTCCACCATTGGCCCTAGATAATCTAATCTGTCCACTGGTTTATATGCCATCACGACTTCCACCATTGGCCCTAGATAATCTAATCTGTCCACTGATTTATGTGCTATCACGACTTCCACCACTGGCCCTAGATAATCTAATCTGTCCACTAGTTTATGTGCCATCACGTCTTCCACCATTGGCCCTAGATAATCAAATCTGTCCACTAGTTTCTTTGCTGTCACGTCTTCCACCATTAGCCCTAGATAATCTAATCTGTCCACTGGTTTATATGCCATCACGACTTCCACCATTGGCCCTAGATAATCTAATCTGTCCACTGATTTATGTGCTATCACGACTTCCACCACTGGCCCTAGATAATCTAATCTGTCCACTAGTTTATGTGCCATCACGTCTTCCACCATTGTCCCTAGATAATCTAATCTGTCCACTAGTTTCTTTGCTGCCACGTCTTCCACCATTGGCCTTAGATAATCTAATCTGTCCACTGGTTTATGTGCCATCACGTCTTCCACCATTGTCCCTAGATAATCTAATCTGTCCACTAGTTTCTTTGCTGCCACGTCTTCCACCATTGGCCTTAGATAATCTAATCTGTCCACTAGTTTATGTGCCATCACGTCTTCCACCATTGTCCCTAGATAATCTAATCTGTCCACTAGTTTCTTTGCTGCCACGTCTTCCACCATTAGCCCTAGATAATCTAATCTGTCCACTGGTTTATATGCCATCACGTCTTCCACCATTGGCCCTAGATAATCTAATCTGTCCACTGGTTTATATGCCATCACGACTTCCACCATTGGCCCTAGATAATCTAATCTGTCCACTGGTTTATGTGCCATCACGCCTTCCACCATTGGCCCTAGATAATCTAATCTGTTCACTGGTTTATGTGCTATCACGCCTTCCACCATTGGCCCCAGATAATATAATCTGTCCACTAGTTTATGTGCCATCACGTCTTCCACCATTGGCCCTAGATAATCCAATCTGTCCACTAGTTTCTTTGCTGTCACGTCTTCCACCATTGGCCCTAGATAATCTAATCTGTCCACTGGTTTATGTGCCATCACGTCTTCCACCATTGGCCCTAGATAATCTAATTTGTCCACTGGTTTATATGCCATCACGACTTCCACCATTGGCCCTAGATAATCTAATCTGTCCACTGGTTTATGTGCCATCACGACTTCCACCATTGGCCCTAGATAATCTAATCTGTCCACTGGTTTATGTGCCATCACGTCTTCCACCATTGGCCCTAGATAATCTAATCTGTCCACTGATTTATGTGCCATCACGTCTTCCACCACTGGCCCTAGATAATCTAATCTGTCCACTGGTTTATGTGCCATCACGTCGTCCACCACTGGCCCTAGATAATCTAATCTGTCCACTGATTTATGTGCCATCACGTCTTCCACCACTGGCCCTAGATAATCTAATCTGTCCACTGGTTTATGTGCCATCACGTCTTCCACCACTGGCCCTAGATAATCTAATCTGTCCACTGGTTTATGTGCCATCACGTCTTCCACCATTGGCCCTAGATAATCTAATCTGTCCACTGGTTTATATGCCATCACGACTTCCACCATTGGCCCTTGATAATCTAATCTGTCCACTGGTTTATGTGCCATCACGCCTTCCACCATTTGCCCTTGTCTAATTTGTCCACTAGTGTCTGTGATATCACGTCTTCCACCAGTGGCCCTAGATAGTCTACTTTGTCTACTAGTTTCTTTGGTTTTATTTTTTTTTAATGTTGCATATCCCTTACAGGACATTGCAGTCAACACCAGCAACTTTCTGATGCTGTTGGTGTACTAGGCAAGATTACGCTCAATAGTTTGCCATTGCTTTCTGAGCAACCGGCTCCCATGCCCCCGTTAGTAACCAACGCGGCGCTATCCACTACCGAATCTCGCGCATCTGCGTTACCCACGAGAATATACGGGATTACGGAGAAAGACGTTAACACCTACGCCAGGGAGACCTGGATTCTAGGAATCGACATTTTAATTCACAAAATCATCAGTCAAATTCAAATAATCAACATTAAAATTCAAATCATAGATACAGGGTGTATTTTTAATGATTGTGCAGTGTTTGAAAATATTGCCGGTCCAAATTTTGTATTTACCTATTATGTTGCATGAACTTTACAGAGGGTACATACAAACCTTGGACAATTAATATTTTCAAGCACTGCACAGTCATTAAAAATACACCCAATATTTGGATACAAGTAGTGAAAAAACGTCAAATGAAGAAATTACCCATTTCAAGAAATCGAGACATGAAGAGTTCAAGACACAAATTTGCAAGGTTCAAGACACAAACTTGCAGGGTTCAAGAAGTTAACAGATTCAGTTAAATATCCACGGGAAATCACACAAAATGAGACATTTTACAAACTTGCTCCAAGGAAATTGAAAACGGTCGTGGTTACGAGATCAAGCGCCCAGACCAGGCAATGTGAGCAACTTGACAAACTAGGGCAACTGTCCCATTGTCTTTCTTAACTGGCCCTGATGATACCGTGAATAGCACGTGATTACAAACAAGGCAAGGTTGGTGGGTGCGGGGATGGGGGCGTCGATGAGGGTTAGCCAAGAGTGAGGGAGGACAAGAGGAGGAGGGAAAATAGTCAGAGATATGACATATAGGGGACGGAGTATAGAGAAGCTGAACACAACGTTTCCCATCTCTGGGAATTTGAATAACGAAAACACAAACCATATATTGCACAGTTTATTGCCGGCCATGTTTCGATGTAGCGGGCCCGTTATCGAGGTTGATAGGTAACTGCGTTGATAATATCACGAGCCTGATCATGAGCAGCAGGCCGCCTACCTTAGGTTTCATATGCGTACCTGTCGTTCAGAAAGCAATGGCAAACTACCGAAATTAAACTTGCCAAGAAATCACAAACAGCAAAAATATGCTGGGGTTGACTGCGACGTCGTGTAAAGGATATACAAATAACTTGTTTTTAAAAGAAATATGATGGTCTAGTATCATTGGCCTCTTCCAGGCAGTAGTTGTTGACTGGAAGATATTCAAACATTTACTTCAGAAACCATATTTCCGTTTCTTCCAAACTCTTCCTAATTTACTCTTTCACATACCACATGATAAGAATATTGGTTCTTAAGCTTAGCCACTAAATGAACAATTGGAAAGAAATCCCGAACCACACAAGGGGCATCCTGTCGAGCTTGAGGTGTTAACTAACTTCACCGGCCTCAAATTAATTATATTCTAAAAACACACACAGAGAAATGTTTCATTTGGTTTGCACTCGCTGGCAAACCCTGAAGACGCAAACCAAATTTTGCAGTTTTTTGCCTGGCATATTTCCATGTAGCGCGTGCGTTAGCGATGTTGATAGATAACTGCGCCGATAATATAACGAGCATGGCCGGATGAGGGTTAGACGCCAGGGCTCGTCGCCTGCTAAATGATGGCAAGACTGGTCACCTGTTCCTCCGTGCATTGAGGTCCACAACATGTGATGGCCCTATCACATCTCAGACTCCTAGCAGGAAACTGCTTGTGAACAAATTAATTATATTTCACTGTATCTCGCCAGGTACATCATCATCATCACCATCATCATAATCATCATCATCATCATCATCATCATCATCATCATCATCATCATCATCATCATCATCATCATCATCATCATCATCATCATCATCGTCGTCGTCGTCGTCATCATCATCATAATCATCATCATCGGCATCACCGGCATCACCGTCATCATCATCATCATCGTATCATCATCATCATCATCATTATCATCATCATCATCATCATCATCATCATCATCTTCACCATCGTCATCATCATCATCAAGTGCCGTGCCTGTAGGCGTGGGCTGTCATGGTTCGCCATCTCTCACGGTCACCAGTCTCGAATCAGGATCTGTGCACATGTCCCGACCATGTCATGCTGTCAAACCATCAAGGTATTTATTCCTTTGTCTTCCTCTTTCTCTCTTCCCATCAAGCTTGCCAGTTGTTACTAAATTTTGAAGTCTATTTCTCCTCATAACATGTCTAAAATGTCGTGGTGGTCGACGTCTAATTTCTCCAATTAATCTCCGTTTTTCATTTGTCTCCTAAAGGATTTTTCTGTTTGATTTTCTGTCCGTCCATGGTATTCATTGCATTTTTCTCAAAACCCACATTATCACCGCCATTAGATATTTCTCAGCCTGGCTATTAATTGTCCATGTTTTACACGCATACAACAATGTGGGTTCTATATAGCACTTCACCTCCCTGTACCCGATACCTATATAATGAAGTGGTGTAATTAATTCTATCAAACCAAATAAACATCACATATTGTCATATGTTTCACTGTGCAGAACGTGACGATTCCTTGGGTCAGCCCAGTACAAGAGCGCGATGTGTCGGCCCTGCAATTATGGAAGCCTCCTTGGATGGCGGTGAATGCCCATGGTCTGCCCTTCCATCCCTTGAGGGCTGACCGGGATGTCTTAGGGTGTTCTAAATAGGCCAGCTGGGATGGGGGATAACACCACAACAGTGAGAGTCAAACGTCGTTCGAAACCCCTCGGAAAGGTTAACCTGGTAATTGCGCTAGGAAGGCAGCTCTGCTGTAAACAGGTACAACGTAATCATGTCCGAAAAAAAATAATCTCCGGATGAACGCAGCAGCAGAAGAAGAAGTTTCACTGTCACCACAAACAGGATTCATCACTCCACTTCGTCACGTGTCCAACTGTTGTCTTTAGTATGTCCCTGACGACATACAGCGAGATTTGCCAGGCAATAAATTTTGCAATACATTGTTTGTGGCTTCATTATTCAAATTTAGAGAAGCGGTTAAAATGGGGAGAGTCAAGACATATTGGAAAAGAAATATACAGGAGCCGGTGAAATGGGGAGAGACAAGACATATCGGGGGGAAAATATACAGCAGCCGGTGAAATGGGAAGAGACAAGACATATCGGGGGGAAAAAAATATACAGGAGCCGGTGAAATGGGGAGAGACAAGACATCGGAAAAAAAATATACAGGAGCCGGTGAAATGGGGAGAGGCAAGACATTTAGAAGAAGTGATATTGAAGAGAACTGGAAACAAAGAGAGACGTGACATGAAGTGAAATGAATATAGCGGATGTTATGAAATAGAGAAGCAAATAGAATATAGGGGAAGAACTGTACAAGAGAAGCGAAATAGAGAAAGACTAGACATTCACGGTAAGGAACATCGCGGAGGAAGGACAATAGAGAAAGACAAATATAGGGAAAGAATGTGGATTAAGCTGGCAGATACAGAGAGACATGACATAAGGGGAAGGAATGAAGAGGATGGCGTGAAATAAAAAAAAAACATAACATGTAGGGAAAATATAAAGATTAGGTTAGAAAATAGAGAAATCAACGAAATGTCAATTAGGTTGGGAAATAGATGTGCTCGACACATAAGGAAGAGATGTGTGGATTATGTTAGAAAATATAGAGATACATGATATACTTGGAAGAAATTTGGAATAAGTTGAAAAATATAGAAAGAGAATGAGAGAGAGAGAGTGAGAGAGAGAGAGAGAGAGAGAGAGAGAGAGAGAGAGAGAGAGAGAGAGAGAGAGAGAAATAGAGAGAGAGATGACATATAGGGAACGAATAAGCATTAAGTCGGAAAACAGAGAGAAACGTGACACAGATGGTCATGCAAATAGCGGAAGAGGGGATATTAAATTAGAGAATGGCGAGGAGGACACGGGGAGGTAAATAGAAAAGAAAAAAAAGAAAAGAATGGAGTGGTAAATAAGAATGACACAGGTTAGAGAGTATAGAGAGAAGAGTATAGAGGGAAGAATCACGTAAGTCAAAGGTGTAATGTGAAAGAGGTATGTAGAATGGAGTAGGCAATGGCAAACTGTAAAAGGCATGCAATTAACTGTGGTCATCATAACCATACACAAGAGCACAAGATCAATACGGCATTGAAACAAAGAAGAAACATTCACATTGATCCCAGTTCAAGGGACTCCCTGGCAGGCAAATTGTATATGGATATCTGATCTAGATGCTTAGTGCGCATGTGTATAACTCTCGGCGGGAGGGTGATGTAATAGCCAGCAGGAAATGGCAGAGCAGCACGGAATGCTGGGAGGTTTCTCGGCAGGACCGCGGGGAATACTTGTCTCAGATGTCCCGCGGGAATTTCAAGGTGAAGATGATGGGAGCAGATATGAAACAGAGCTATGAAAGTCACCATTGAATATGTACTGAAGAAATAAAGGCAACTGCCATTAAGAACAAAATTGTTGGTGTAATGTTTGCACACACAAACACACGCACGCACGCACGCACACACACACACACACACACACACACACACACACACACACACACACATCCACACACACACCCCTACACCCATACACACTCACATATCCACACATACACAGATCCAGACGCACCCACCCCGCCCACACACACACACACACAACACACACACACACACACATACACACACATGTGAATTAATCACCAAAAAACGAGAAGTAGACGGTACGGTAAGCTTCACTAGAATACGACCACAAGTAACAAAATGGACTTTGTGGCCAAAGCCTTCTGTAGCACAGAAACAACACACAAACACACAAACACACACACACACACACACACACACACACACACACACACACACACACACACCGATACAACTGCACGAAAAAATCACTAGATGAAAATATAAGTATACAAGTTACTCATCTGTATCCTTGTTGTGGACTGGTTGTGGTCCTTGTGTCATTATATCCGCGTGTATGATTCCAACAACGCGACTGAATTGAAAGTCAAATCTTGGTACATGCGACTGTGTGTGTCTTCATGGTTTCTTCACTATGTTTCTGTAGTCTGTGTGCATCAATGTTTACTCACGTGTAAACTGTCTCATTGTTAACCTGGTTTGCTCATAATTCTATAAGACCTGTTCAGATTTTTTTACCGTATCCCTTTTTTAATATTTTCAGTAATTTCTCGTGAATTATGTATAGTTTATTTATGTTTGTCTTTAGTTTGTCCAGATGTCTATAATTTTGTTCAAATGTCTATATAATTTGTCCGTATGGTTGTGTAGTTTGTCTATATGACTATATTGTGTGTCCATGTGTCTATATAATTTGTCCAGATGTCTGTATAGTTTGTTCATATGTTTACATAGTTTGTCCATATAGTTTGTCCAGATGTCTGCATATATTGTTCATATGTCTACATAATTTGCCCATATATCTACATATTGTGTACATATGTCTATCTAGTTTGTCCAGATGTCTGCATAAATTGTTCACATGTCTTCATAATTTCTCCATATGTCTACCAGTTTGTCCATATGTCTATATAGTGTGTCCATATATCTACATAGTTTGTCCATATGTATATATAGTTTGTCCAGATGTCTGCATAATTGTCCATATGTCTGCATAGTTTGTCCATATGTCTATATAGTTTTGTTTATCCATATGTCTATAATATTTGTCCTATGTTATATGGTTTGTCTATTTATCTATATAATTTGTCCATATGTCTATATAATTTGTCCTTATATATAGAGGCGAGGAAGGCATAAATCGTTTCAAGATGTAACAGGCAGCACATGACAGCAGCAGATGTAGAACAATTAGCCCATGTTATGTAGACAATACACAATAATTTGTGAATATATACAAGGTTTTATATTCACCTTCAAGGATTTATCTTGGTATTTTTGTTGTGATATTCCCAGTAATTAACCGACAAGATTTAGCGAAATATTCCAGGCAATAAATAGTCCAATCTATTGTTTGTGTCTTCGTTATTTACATTCTGTTATTGAGGCGAAGTTCGGCGCAGAACAAGCAACTGGATAGATACGTATTCTTACTAGGGAGTCGTGGTGGCCCAGCTCCCCAGCCTGCCGGTACAATAGTCGCGTGTTCGAATCTGGGATGTCTTAAACTGGCCCGGGCACCTATGTCTGCCAAGACTAACATGTGACCCTGGAGATGACATGGGAAGTAAAGGCGCCCGGTGTGATATTTGACCACATCAGCCATCGAGTGTCGCTTGGTCCATGCAGATATTGGGTTAGGATGATTCACCCGTTCTGCCCCCAAGACGTTTTTGCCTTTAATGTGTTTTACTATATCCACCCTGGGATCATGCCGGCTCTGTGGCGAAGGGGTGACGAATGTAATTCTTAATCCCGCATACCGTGTTCGAAACACAGCTATAGGCGATTTGGCAGCAGATCGCCATGCGTTGGTTTCCATACAATGGTATGAATGCCGGTTGTTCAGAAAACAATGGCAAACTATTGAACGTAAAATTACCCAGGAATCACAAACAGCCAAAAAATTGTGGAGTTGATTGCTATGTCCGGTAAAGGATATGCAACTGACTGACTGAAACTGGGATTCAAATATGTCTCCAACAAACGACGACAGCGCCTCGCTAAAGGAACAAGCGTACTTCGACGCACGGTCCACTGAGATCACCTTACATAAGGTGTTTTCATTAGCCAGATCATTCACTTGGACCAACAACTATGTACGAGGGTAAGTTAATGAGTAAGTCACAAATGGCTGTAGAAAACTAACTAAATATGATAACAATTTGAAACCAGTTTGTTTTTATACATACGTTGTCCCTTTATTTCTCAACATAATTTCCACCAACATTGATGCATTTATCTCATCGCTTTATCCCTCCTCCCAAACAAGTTGCATAGAACTGCGTGCTTTGTTTTCATTTACGTGCCATCCCACAGAACTGTGTGACTTACTTATTGACTCGACCTCGTAACTTTTTCTACCAAGCTATGCACCTCTTTAAGGGAAATCGCTAGGGACTAAGTGCACGGAAAACCCACCTTGGCGGGAGACATGTCGCGAGTGACGCCGAAGTTGAATGTTAAGTGAAAACGTGGTTTAGAAAACAGAGCACTCAGTTCTATGCAGCCGGTTTGGGAGGACTGATAAAGCGATGGGATAAGTGCATCAATGTTGGTGGAAATTATGTTGAGAGTTGAGTTGAGTTGAGTCAAGAACCGACATCACTGCACTCTGGACATTCCCATACGTGCTCAGTCCACTCGTTCAACAGCCAGCGAAGAGTCATATTACTAATTATTTTGAGAAATAAAGGGACAATCTATGTATAAAATAAACTGGTTTCAAGTTGTTATCATATTTAGTTATTTTTCTACAGCCATTTGTGACTTACTTATTAACTTACTATATGGACACACTTTGTGCTCTGGCATTAATTTACTATTTAAAAACATTGTACTTCTCAGAAATATAAATAAATACTTCGGACGTCGGAATAGGTCCGCCTCAAGGCGAGGGACTCTGGTAATGGGGAAAGCTAATCCACACGCAAAAATCAGTCCAGTGCACTAGAAGTGGTAGCACTTGTGTGGGGTGCGCTTCAACAGTTCAAAGCGCGCCAACGCAACAAACATAACACAACATTTAGGAAGCATTGGGAAAATATATGTGCCGTGTTTTACCGGGGTCTCAAAGGAAAAGTAAAGAATAGTTTCAATGTAGATCTCTTGTGCATGTCGTAAAAGACGACTGAAGAGGGTTGGTCCGAGACTGACCAGCTCACACCATAGGGGAAAACATCAACGAACATTCAACCAACCATGAACTGACCTACAAAGGGTGTGACCTGCGCGGTTGTGGGCCTATACTCCACTGGGAGTATCAAGGACAAAGGTCACAAAAGAAAGTACAGTGTAGATAGATCAACAAGTGGAAGTGAATCATGACCCATTTCGCAATCATTAAAGAAGAAAATCGAGACTCTGGGAACTTGAACAAAACAATTCTTAGAATATCGTAGATGAAGACAATGTGCATTACTGGCATTCTGTCAGGTCTGAGCATCAAATACAGTTGGCTCGTAAACAGTATTATGGCTCAGACTCGTGAATACTTTAGCCATAGTAAACTTTGTCTGTGTGGTAGAAATACCATGAATTACTCACACACACACACACACACACACACACACACACACACACACACACACACACACAAGCTCTCTCTCTCTCACACACATACACAACACACACACACACAAGCTCTCTCTCTCTCTCTCTCTCTCTCTCTCTCTCTCTCTCTCTCTCTCTCACACACAAACACACCCACACAACGAGAAGCAGGCAGCAAGGTTTAACTAGAATACGATCACAAGCTACAAAACAGACGTTGCGGTCAAAGTTTCGTCAGCACACCAATAGCAAACACACACAACGATACAGTTAAGTTAGTCGCATGGCCTTCACAGGACGTCGCAGTCAACCGTAGCATTTTTAGGGGGAATGTTTGTGATTTCTAGGCAAGCTTTATGTTCAGCAGTGTGCCATTGCTTTCTGGACGACCAGCACTCACACCATAGTATGAAAACCAACGCAGGGTGATTTCTGGCCAAATCACCCGCAGCTGTGTTTCAAACGCAGTATGAGGGATTATGCAGAGGAAGAAGGGGGTGGGGGTGGCGGCGGAGGAGGAGTAAGAAGAAGCAAAATACGAAGGACGCAGAAGAGAAGGGGTAAGAAGAAGAAGAAGAAGAAGAAGAAGAAGAAGAAGAAGAAGAAGAAGAAGAAGAAGAAGAAGAAGAAGAAGAAGAAGAAGAAGAAGAAGAAGAAGAAGAAGAAGAAGAAGAAGAAGAAGAAGAAGAAGAAGAAGAAGAAGAAGAAGAAGAAGAAGAAGAAGAAAAACAAGACGAAGAAGAAGACAAAGCAGAAGAGGATAAAGGCACTGTATCGGTGAATTCTAAACACAAGGAATGCGAATACGATGTGAAGAAAAGAAAATGGAAGAACAAAACAACAAGAGCCTTGGGAAAACATGAAGTGTTCACAGAGATGTTAGTAGTGACATCGAAGAGGAACAATCATTGGGGAGGTTTGCTGTAAGGTCGAAGGGCGACGTCGGAGAGTTGTAACTCACGACATTGGAAATGACGGCTCTCCAAAGTCAACTGGATCAGGTCACGAAAGTCAAAGTCCCATCCTTGACTCCCCGGGTGGTAAAACGGTGCTATGTCGTCTGGGAAATGTGAACATATGGTGCTAGCGTTGGCGGGGGGTGGGGGGGGGGGTGGCCAAGTAGTGGAGGAGAAGGGCGAGCGGGGGTGATGAGAACTTGATAATAATGTAAATTAAACAAATAGGATATGTTCATTTGCCAGTATAAGGTCATTTGAGAGTGTGTGATGTTTGAATTACTGGAGAAGACATTGGCTGGACGGAGATGCAACTGTCTTCAGTTGACTCTGTCTTGTTGTTGTTGTGTGTGTCTGTGTGTGTGTGTGTGTGTGTGTGTGTGTGTGTGCGCGCGGTCTGCGTGGGTGGTTGTGCCTGTGCATATATAAGAGAGAGAGAAAGAGAGAGAGAGAGAGAGAGAGAGAGAGAGAGAGAGAGAGAGAGAGAGAGAGAGAGAGAGAGAGAGAGAGAGAGAGAGAGAGAGAGAGAGAGAGAAAGAGAGAGAGAACCAACGAACAAACGAAATTTATTTTCAATAGATTACAAATTGTACTCGCAGGCCCGTCTTACATTCAACCCTTCCAATCAGTCACCCTTCGTACATCAGTTATCTATCGTGCATTTTATATTCACACAGGGAAGACAAGAAAACAGTCCAATGAATGTTGTGAACATAAACAATGCATATATTTAAAGAGCGAGAGAGAGAGAGAGGGAGAGAGAGAGAGAGAGAGAGAGAGAGAGAGAGAGAGAGAGAGATGTACAGAGCAGACAGATAAATAGCTAGGTAGCTAAACAGCAATGGTGGACTTGCCGGGGTGTCAGTTTTCCCAATGGCAAGTCAGCTGGAGGACTCTGATGAAGTGGATCCATTTCAACAGTAGACAATATGTTTGAAACATGAATGTCCTTTTTACAAATAGATGTGTCTGCTGGCGACCAATATCCTTAGACCAAGGCCTTCTGTGGTAAGAAGTTTAGATCAAATAACAAACACTCAACAACATAGGACCTGTATTTTTGGGACCTTTCTCTCGCTGTGACCTCAAATGTAGTCCATACACGGGCGACTACTTCTAGTGCACTTGACTGATTATTGCGTGATTATAGCTTTCCTCATTACCAGTGTCCTTCGCCATCTGAGGAACCAACTCCGACTTCTGAGGTACTTGTAATTTACATCCCCAAGTTAAGGATGAGAAGTCAACATTTTAATCCACTGGCCGTCGCAGGGGTTGAACCCGATACCTCGGCATCAGCTCACCGAAAGTCTAAAAACGAGCGTGTGTATCCATTCGGCCACGCTGACACTCAACGCATCCGGCCGCCACGCTGGATCTTGTGTACTAGGAAAGTTTAAAGAAGAGACGTGATTGGTTGGCCTCTATGTTTTAACGCTCGTTCCGTGGCGAAGGGTTACGGACGCGATTCGTAATCCCGTATAGCCGAGTTCGAAACATAGCGGTGCTGGTTATTTTTTTTTTTTAAAGATATAGGTGCCGGTCCATCAGAAAGCAATGGCAAACTACTGAATGTAAAACTTGCCCAGGAATCACGAACAGCAAAAATCCTTGGGTTGATTGCTACTTCCTGTGAAGGACTTGTAACTAAAAAAATACGTTATACCTAATGCACAGAAATATCAGTTGCTGGGGCCGCAGAAACAGCGTGATAAATAAATCCATAGGTATTGATCGGCACGTATAGAAGTACAGTAAGAAGTTGAGATTAGATGACACATTGGCCAATATAAAAATTACGGACTAATAGTTCGATGTGCAATGATGATGATCTGTTGATTAACTGATATACAAATTGAAAGCTTTGGTAATCACACCAAGATGCGAACCAGTAGCTTCCAAATAACGACAGCGCCTCGGTGTAGGAACAAGTGTACTTCGACATAAGGCCTAATAGACACGTCACTGGTGGTCGTCATCTAGTAGGACTTGCCATTTTTTGTTTTTAATTGAGTCATATTTGTACCCCCGGACTCAGCGATTACAAGATCATTGGCTACAATAATGAGAACAAAAACAGCATCAGCAGAAACAGCAACAAAACTAACAACAACATCAGCAACAACAGCTGTAACAGTAACAAACGGCCTACTTACGCCATCAGTTCTGGCTCGCCTAACTCCCGAAGTTGCGTCACTAGCGACCATGTTCCGATCCAGATTGAGACAAGATTACAGTGTTCTCCCCTTGATTTGGTTAGCACAAACTCCGATTTTCCAGAAATCAATGTCAGCAACAAACTTTGCTCCACACAAATGCATTCCTTATCCGTATTTTATTTTATGTTCTTGTTATTGTGTACCTAACTGCACTATTTTGTACCACAAATAAATTATAAAAATAAATCCGTGCGGAAAACACTGTGAATTAAGTTTATAATTCTTGAATAACACACATTGTTTCACACAAATGCATTCTGTATCCGTATTTTATTTTATGTTCTTGTTATTTTATTATCTAATTGCATTAGTTTGTACGACAAACAAATTTAAAAAATAAATCCTGAAAAAAAACACAGTTTATAGTTCTTGAATAACATACATTATTTCACATAAATGCATACCATCGTCTTAATGTTATACTGTTTTCCACGGGATGTTTGTAAAGTATCACTACACTTTGTATGTAGAACAGCTGTTGGTTGGAGAATATGTTTTCCGTCTTGCAAACGGAAAATATACTCTCCAACAAACATACAGTGTGGTGAGACGTTACAAATACAATGTATACTCCCGTTTCTACTGTACTCTTTTGTAACACAAACGAACTATCAATTATTATATTCGTATTGCATATCTCTTACAGGAAGTTGCAGTCAAAACCAGCATTTTACAGCTGCTGTTGATGTACTAGGCAAGTTTTTACGTTCAGTAGTTTGCCATTGTTTCTGAACGACCGGCTCCCATACCAACACGTTATAACGCAACGCGACACGGTTCGCTGCACAAATCGGTCGCAGCTGCGTTTCGAACGCCTGGTAAGCGGCTCACGAACTGCGTTCGCAAGCCTTTGGCCACGGATTGAAAACACTGGGCTTTAAGTTCATAGTCGGCCAGCAACGTGTCCAGCTGGCGGTGTTGTTTTGTTTATAGTATACACTTTATTTGTAAGAAAGTTTAAACAAAGAATTCACACACAATAGGTTGCGCAATTTATTGTCTGTATTATTTCACTACATCTCGCACACTGCAGAGTTATATATCGCAGGCAGTGAATAAATAAATCAAATTTTTACTGAAATACATACCACACATTGTCACTGATTCTGTTAAAATGTTAAGCATTTGTTACCCCCGCGGTTATCGCTGAGTCACTACTAAGTCTTTTGTCAGTATCACGGGGATTTGAAACATCTAATAGCTAACACGTCTGCCAGACAACATGTTGTGTAACCTGTTGTGTAGCCTTCTGTGCTTACATTCACGAAGAAATGCACTGTTTTGAATTGATGACTGTTTAAGATAACGAGTATACACATTCTTCGTGTTTTGTTGACTCAGATTGAAAGCACAGATACTGCAACTATACGCCTTGTTTCCAAACAGAAGAATCCTTTAGGAATGTTGTTAATATTCTTAATTGTTGCACTAGAACCAAACATAAGAATCCTTTAGGAATTTCGTTATTATTCTTAATGTTTGCACTAGAACCAAACAGAAGAATCCTTTAGGAATGTTGTTATTATTCTTAATTTTTGCACTAGAACCAAACATAAATCAGAAACATTTAATTCGCAATATTGTTTTCTACTATGGGATGCAAAGGTATAACTTTACTCTCTCTCTCTCTCTCTCTCTCTCTCTCTCTCTCTCTCTCTCTCTCTCTCTCTCTGTCTGTCTGTCTGTCTGTGTGTGTGTGTGTGCGTGCGTGCGTGCGTGTGTGTGTGTGTGTGTGTGTGTGTGTGTGTGTGTGTGTGTGTGTGCGCCCGTGCGCGCGTTAAAAAAAGAAACACGGAGACCCGGGTTAGAATCCTTGGTAAGGTGTTGGATTTGTTTCTTTCGGAGGCAAAACAAAACACAAACCACTAGCCTGCACAATTCGCAACGACTGCACTAGTGAGGTAGCCTTAATTCCTCAGGCTCAAGACACTCCCGTCCTAGACTACAAGGTACTACAAACAACACTGACAGCTGACAGTTTTGACCAACAGTTATAATGTGTCTGGGCTACAGTGGTACCACTGTGGCCAGCACCTTTGTCAGCCGGCGCAGTGGTCATGTGTTCGAATCCCACCGAAGCTAATTTTAATAAAATAAGTCGACCTGGGCTTCCAGGTCAACCCAGTCTAAAATCGGAACCAGAAGATGTCCTGGAAAGTACAAGCGGTCGGTTTAATATTTCCCACATCATCCATCAAATACCCATCGGTGAAAGAAAATATCAGGTTAGCCCCAATGAGCCCAATAAGCCTCAAAGATTGGGAAATGGTCGTTTACTTTTGGCTTAATTTGTTGGGACAAGAGAAGGAAGGCTGTCGCGCTGGCGAAGTTGATGGCGAACTGCGCTGGTAATGTTATGCGTAGTGTCGGATGCGGGTTCGATACCTCGGCTCGTCGCTTGCCAAATAGGAGAGAAAGATTGGCCACCTATGTCTCCTTATTCTCGACCTGTAAACTGTGATGGCGCCATAACATCACAGACCCACAAGAGGACGCTATTCCGGGACCATTTATTTATTTACTTAAGTTGAGTTGAGTCAAGAAAATACATCACTGCACTGCAGGCATCACCTTAAGCGCTCAGTCATCATCTTCAACAGCCAGCGAAGAGTTCCAATACTAATGGTGCCCGTTGATCTTTGATTATATGTCCATCTGGCTTTACCTCTGTGTGACGATTGTCGACTAGATCCTCTGACCACCCCTTGCTGCTGCATTCTCTCTAGACCAGTGGTTCTCAACCGGCGGGGATTTCCCCCCTCCCCAGGGGGGAATTTTAGGGTTTCCAGTTTGGGGGGTGGGGAGGGGGGGGGGGGTGGGGGTTGGAATTAAGATTATTTCAAGATCGCGTTAATGCACAAGAACGGATTACTTGATATTGTTTTTCATCCATACTTTACGGTTCTGTACTTCTCGCCCTTCTGAAATTTGTCTTATAACATAAGTAGACACCCACATCACGTTTTATGCAGACGTCTAGACTTGTTCTACTATGTATTATTAAATTTAGCTTCCATTTTTACGTATACTGCGTAGGGCGGGGTGGGGGGGGGGGGGGGGTTATACGGATGAAATATGAAAGAGGGGGGGGGGGGGGGTGGTTGGAAATGACATTCTGAACATACGGTGAAGTGGTACATGACCCAAAAATAGGTTGAGAACCACTGATCTAGACCATGATAGTCTGTCTGCTTCTCTGCATTAATTTATGTATTTAAGAGCAGACAGCTGATTTCAAGCACACAGCCCTTGCTGCTGATGTTGTTCTTGTTCTCATTATTCTAGCTAATGATTTTGTATTCGCTGAGATAGAAGAAAAGAAAAGTAAGGAAAAAAATCACGCCCTCCGTAGCTCCGGCAATCATACTTATAAATACTACTATTGCATTTACAACGTACAATACACTATTCACCTCGACACCACAAGGTACAAAATGGACAAGATGAGATTAGATGAGAATACAATATTGTTCTTCACTACAGAAATTCCCAACATCCGAGATCGTCGTAAGCGGTATGCATTGTATGAGGAGGATGCTTGCTTGTTTGTGTTTGCTGGCTGTGATCTCCAGCGCGAAGTCCTGTATGTCGGATGAAGGCATCCTGTTGTCCAACGTCAGTGTGATGTCATACAGGACCTGAGGTTTGCGTGAGTATCCGTTGTCCCATGTCTGGCTTATTGGTGTGCAGACTGGTGGTTCCTCGCCGTACAGGCAGACACTCTCCGACTTCGGAGGAATCAACGATCCTACTGACTTTAGCCAGGACCCCAAAGGGACCTGTTGCCCAGGACGCTCGGCGAGGGCGCGTCAATAGGTCTTGGCCAGTATAGAACCCAGCCCTGGTGCCTTGGAAACACCTCTGTGTCCCTGTGAGGAGGACGTGAACAGGGCTGCAGGAGAAGGCAAATGATAAGACGGCTTGGTCTGAGTCTGTGAACCTTTGCTTCGTAAAAAAGTTGCATGTCCCTTACAGGACATCGCAATCAACTCGAGTATTGTTTTTTTTTTTTTTTTAGCTGTTTGTGATTTCTTGGCAAGTTTACGTTCAGTAGTTTTCCATTGCTTTCTGAACGACCGGCACTCATACCTTTGTATGGAAACCAACGCAAAGCGGCCTGCTGCCAAATCGCCCGCAGCTGTGTGTCACAGCCTCACATTATCCACATTATCCGGTAAACCAACATTAGTTAATAGATATTAGCCAAGGGCTACAACTCCCGCCCAAGGGAAAGAAGTAAGACCCTCGAAGGCCAGAGTATTCCAGAACCTTCTCGAAGAACTGGTCAGTGAGTCCACTGTCCCGTGGACACTGATGTGGCCCGCCTATTGCGGGGTCCACGAGGAACTCGAACAGAGTTACCACCCGTGTCGGATTGCGACACGTGTGAATCGGCAGAGAGAGACGGGACATCGAAGAGGCAACAGGGCCTGCCTTAGAGGGACTCAATAGTTTAGACCCATGTGTATTTGGGGTTCATAGACATATGCTAGATAGTTTGCTTAGAATGTTTGATGATGTTAAACTGTGCGATGATGTTAAACCTCTGTGATATGCAACTCAGTGCGGGCTTGTTAAACCCACTGCGCCAACGCACAGTATATTGAAATACAATAAATGTTAGATATTATATTTAACGGAGTTATTGTTGCCTGTGTGAGCCCGAGCTCAGATACCTAGACATCCAACACGCTGACACTGTGTTTCGAACGCGGTATGCGGAATTACGAATGCAAATCCCTACGCCGCATCGCTCTTGCCCCAAATGGAGAATAAAAGGCAAAAGTAGAGAACGCTAGTCATAAAAGACCATGTTCAGGGCCCTCGGGGGGGGGGGGGGGGTCTTTCGTTACCATTTAGCTTCTGGGCAAATTCAGTCCCCGAAAACGGAAGAGGATGCAGGGAGCGGTGTGGCGGGCAGATGGACCTAGACGCCAAACACGTGATAGATGGTCATGCTTGGGTTACTGGGGTAACAGTGTACGCTCGTGGATATGTGCTGCGTGGCCGAAATAAGGAATGGAGTTACTGATGTCAGGTAGCGGGTTCAGTTCCTACACTGGTCAGTTGGACTAAGATGTCGACTTCTCGTTCTTGACCTGGGGACATAAATTACACGTATCTGAGAAGTCGGGGTGGGTTCTCCTGATGGCGAGGGACACTGGTAACAGGGAAAGCTAATGCACAGGCAGACTTCAGCCCAGTGAACTATCCAGTAGTGGCAAGTACTAGAAGTAGTAGCACGTGTATGGACTAGACCTGGGTTCAAGGCCAGCCAACGAAAAAAAGGATGAAGTTGTGAACTATCTTTAGAGGGACAGTCATTGCCGAGCAGAACAGAACATATCAAATAACAATCTCCCAGCAGAACACAACATATCAAATATAAATTTCCCGGCAGAACAGAACAGAACATATTAAATAGCAATCTTCCAAGAGAAAAGAACATAGTAAGTAACAATCTCCTAGCAGAACAGAACAGAACAGAACATATCAAATAACAATCTCCCAGCAGAACAGAACAGAACATATCAAATGATCTCCCAGCAGAACACAACAGAACATATCAAATAACAATCTCCCAGCAGAGAAGAACAGAACATATCAAATAACAATCTCCCAGCAGAAAAGAACAGAACATATCAAATAATAAACTCCCAGCAGAACACAACAGAACATATCAAATAACAATCTCCCAGCAGAGAAGAAGAGAACATATCAAATAACAATCTCTCAGCAAAACAGAACAGAACAGACTATATCAAATAACAATCTCCCAGCAGAACAGAACATACCAAATAACAATCTCCCAAAAGAACAGACCAGAACATATTATATAATAATCTCCCAGCAGAATAGAACATATCAAATAACAATCTCCCAGCAGAACATACCGGAACATATCAAATAACAATCTCCGAGCAGAACAGAACATATTCAATTTGCATAACAATCTCCTAGCATGAGAATGCAGACGGGGGCAGCCATTGAAGATGGGGGACAAGACATGAGGCGCACATCAACAGTCAGGAATCCACGCATGAATGCAATGGAAATATGTTTCAATCTGTGAAATGATATAATGCCAGCGCCCGCGTGCCGGCACGGAGGTCCCAACTACGAATCCCCTTCTTGGTAGGACATTATTCAAACGCTGACACGGGCTGAAGGCTCTATCCAAATGAAAATGGGCACCAGGACATTTTATGGGAAGTGAAACGGCTGGTGTTATTCTGACCACATCTCCCCTCTAGTACCTACCGGCTGTTGAGATACCGAGCACACCACCCGTCTAGTACCGGCTGTTGTGATACCGACCACATCACCCGTCTAGTACCGGCTGTTGAGATACCGATCGCATCACCCGTCTAGTACCGGCTGTTGAGATACCGATCGCATCACCCGTCTAGTACCGACTGTTACATCACCCGTCTAGTACCGGCTGTTAAGATACCGACCACATCACCCGTCTAGTACCGACTGTTACATCACCCATCTAGTACCGGCTGTTGAGATACCGACCACATCACCCGTCTAGTACCGGCTGTTGTGATACCGACCACATCACCCGTCTAATACCGGCTGTTGTGATACCGACCACATCACCCGTCTAGTACCGGCTGTTGAGATACCGATCGCATCACCCGTCTAGTACCGGCTGTTGAGATACCGATCGCATCACCCGTCTAGTACCGACTGTTACCTCACCCGTCTAGTACCGGCTGTTAACATACCGACCACATCACCCGCCTAGTACCGGTTGTTGAGATACCGACCGCATTTTCCGTCTAGTACCGATTGTTGAGATACCGACCGCATTTTCCGTCTAGTACCGATTGTTGAGATACCGACCGCATTTTCCGTCTAGTACCGATTGTTGAGATACCGACCGCATCACCGTCTAGTACCGGCTGTTAAGATACCGACCGCATTTTCCGTCTAGTACCAATTGTTGAGATACCGACCACATCACCGTCTAGTACCGGCTGTTAACATACCGACCACATCACCCGTCTAGTACCGGTTGTTGAGATACCGACCGCATTTTCCGTCTAGTACCGATTGTTGAGATACCGACCGCATTTTCCGTCTAGTACCGATTGTTGAGATACCGACCGCATCACCGTCTAGTACCGGCTGTTAAGATACCGACCACATCTCCCGTCTAGTACCGGTTGTTGAGATACCGACCACATCACCCGTCTAGTACCGCTGTTGAGATAATGACCACATCACCATCTAGTACCGGATGTTGAGATAGTGACCACATCACCCGTCTAGTACCGGTTGTTGAGATAATGACCACATCACCATCTAGTACCGGATGTTGAGATATTTACCACATCACCCATCTAGTACCGGCTGTTGAGATAGTGACCACATCACCCGTCTAGTACCGACTGTTACATCACCCTTCTAGTACCGGCTGTTAAGATACCGACCACATCACCGTCTAGTACCGGCTGTTAAGATACCGACCACATCACCCGTCTAGTACCGGCTGTTGAGATACAGACCACATCACCCGTCTAGTACCGCTGTTGAGATACCGACCACATCACCCGTCTAGTACCGGTTGTTGAGATACCGACCACATCACCGTCTAGTACCGGTTGTTGAGATACCGACCACATCACCGTCTAGTACCGGCTGTTGAGATACCGACCACATCACCCGTCTAGTACCGGTTGTTGAGATACCGACCACATCACCGTCTAGTACCGGTTGTTGAGATACCGACCACATCACCGTCTAGTACCGGCTGTTGAGATACCGACCACACAATTTAGCTGTTTGTGATTCCAGGGAAAGATTACGTTCAGTAGTTTGCCACTGCTTTCAGAACGACCGGCACTCATACCACTGTATGGAAACCAACGCAGGGCGATCTGTTTCCAAATAGCCCGCAGCTGTGTTTCGCTTTATGAGGGATTACGAATTGCGTCTGTAGCCCCTTCACTATATTCAAATACATAGGTCTCTGGGAAGGGGGGGGGGGGGGGGGGGGGGGAGGAACACTGAGAATGAAATGAGAATACAATTCACGAAAAAAAAATATCCTTTATTTCTCTGGAAAAGTGACTGCGGTCGACCTCATTTTGGAATATTACTTTCGTTCAGGGAAATAATTCAGTAGATTTCTCTGAAAAAGTGATGGCTAAACGCTAAAAATTAAAATATCCCTTTCGCTCAAGATAAATATCTCCTCAATGTCTTTAGAAAAGTCATGGCCGCCAGCCATTTCCAGAAATAATCTGTTCGTTAGCGAACATATATCCCCAATATCCAGGGAAAACTAATAGCCGTCTGTCTACCATATACTGAAATATATCTTTCGCTCAGGGAAAATATATCCCAATTCCTAAGGAAAAGTAATAACTGTCGACGTTACTTCAGACTGTTCCTTTCCTTTAGGCCGATTTTGTGGCGAAGGAGTAACGAGCGCAGTTAGTGATCCCACTTACCGGAGTTGTAAACACAGCTGCGCGCGATTTGACAGCAGATGCGCTGTTTGTTTTTTTTAACGAAATTGTATAGGTACCGATCGTTCAGAAAGCAACGTCCTGTAAAGATATGCAACTAACTTACTTTCATTTAGGAAAATATGTGTCTCCAAATTTTTCTGAAAAAGTAATGGCGATTTATTTCTTTAGTTCGCGAAAATATTTTCCTAATTTCTATGGAAAAGTAATGGCAGTCGACCTTAATTTGGAATATTCCTTTCTCTCAGGGAAAACACATATCTAATATCGTATCCAGAGTAGGCCTATAGTAACGCATGTTGTACCTTACAACTGAACACGCGTATATCGTTTACTCTGTATGTGATACCGCAGGGGAACTTTTCCTGTACAAGATCTCTGTGATGTGTACAAATTCACTTCGGACTGTGTGTTTAACTTTCTGTGTCATGACATGACTCTCCGAGGTTATTACGTTAACTTTTTTTGGTCATTATTTACGTTCCTTAATTGTTATATTCGCTTTATTTTTTTATTACAATAACTTCATCTGCTATTATAGTTTACTTTCTCTGTTATTGTTTTGCGTTCCTTGGCCATTGCATCAACGTTCTCTGTTATTATATTACTTTTCTCTGTTACTACATTAACTTCATCCGTTATGACATTTTTGTTTTTCTGTTATTACATTAACTCCCATTGTTAACTCATTTAAATCAATTGTCTCTGTTATTACGACTATTAACTTTCTCTGATATTACTTAACCCTTTCTCTATCATTACTTTATCTTCCCCAGTTATTACACTGCCTTCCTCTGTTATTTCGTTAACTGTCTCTGTTGTTTCATTAATTTTCTCTGTTATTATCTCAACTACTTCTGACCCGACCGGTTACGACTATAAAGTAACTTTCTCAACTACTTCTGACCCGACCGGTTACGACTATAAAGTAACTTTCTTGGAGCAGTGCATGCCAAATGGCGACGGTGGGTGTTACGTACGCAATTCGCAATCCTGCATCCATCCATCCATCATGTGCCATGCCGGAAAGCATGGGAGGTCATGACTCGCCATTTCACTCGATCACCAGAGTCGTGGATCAGCTCAGTGTTCCTGTCTCGACCATGCAATCCTGCATACCGCGTTCGAAACACAGCTGCAGACGATTTAGCAGCAGACCGCTTGATTTCATACAATGGCATGAGTGCCGATGGTTCAGAAAGCACTGGCAAACTACTGAAAGTACACCTGCCGAGACATCACAAACAGCCAAAAAATACTGGGGTTGACTGCGACATCCTATAAAGATTGTGCAACTAACTTGGAGCGGAGTAACTTAGCAGGCTTTCCGAAACGGACTCAAGTCGCCTCGAATAACCTGTATGAAAACATACAACGTGAACCCGACGGTATAACATACCTCCTGATCGCGGGGTTGTTCATCAGACGCCTAGTTCCCCTCGGATAAGGACAGAAAACTAGGAGGGTCTGTGTGTGCATTAACAATTCATTGGCGGTAGATGGATGATTCGTTGTTCTGGCTCCGTTTCAAAATGAGAAAGCCCGTGTCCAATTTTCTGGTATACACACATTGTGAGCCTTATCGGCGCTAGAGAATTGGTGCACTGTTTGGAGATTCTCCCTTTGGGATATATGGGTAAAGGATTTATGCATTTGTGGAGGAGATGGCAGGCGAAGAAAGCGATCGTTTACAAACAATAAAGACATCAATCTTTCTAGCCATAGAAAAGGTGCGTGTAATTGACTACCCGTCGGCGCTGTGGCTTGGGTGCAAGTGAGCACGATCCAAAATGTCCCAACACTCCGGATCGACGGTTCGAAATTAACTGCATGCGATTTGGAAGCAGACATCCTTGCGTTAATTTCGATGGTGTGTGCGTCAGTCGTTCAGAAAGCAATTGCAAACCACTAAATGTGAACATTTTGCCTAGTAATTCAGTCACAGAATGTCGAGGTTGATTGTGAAGTTCTGTAAAGGACATGCAACTAACTTTGTAACTAATTGTCCAGGATTGACAACCATACGTTAGAACTAGTTCTATGTAACACACAGGAAATCATGTTCTAGCCTCCGTTCCCTGGTATTTATTGCATAAGATAGTGTTCATCTTTTAAAATGCTGGTGTGGCTTGTACCATTATGTTCTTTGTCTCAGTGATACGTCTGCTATCTGATCTACCTCTCCTTTCGTTGGCTTGAAATATGTCTATAACTGCAATGTTGTCTCTTGTATAAATTTAAATGTCCATTTTAGTTCACCCAGTGGTCCATAGAACTTTATCTACCAGTTTTTCTCTAGCCCAGAAGGTTTGCCTAGATATGTCGTATTTTGGGCAGTCTTGGAGTATGTGATCTGCTGCCTGCGGCGCCAATCCACATGTGCCTATGTTGAATTGTGAATACATATGGTTACATAATCTATTGTGTTGTCGACTAATGGTATCCAGGTATCTAGACAGTTGAATGTATCTATTCTCCCCCACATTAATACTATTGGCTTTAGTTGTACATTTATGAGCGTTCCGTTCATTTGATAGTACCATAACTTTTGTCTTATAGGAATGTCCAATATGTTCGACATAACATAACGTAACATAACAACTGTTTTCCTGTTATTATTTTTATTTTTTAAATTTTTTAAAATCTTTTTTTTTTTGGTGTTTCGCATTCGCTCGCTTTGAACTCAAGCGGAGTCCATCACGTGCTCCCACTTCTAGTGCACTGGAGTGATTTTTGCTTGTGGAATATATTTCTCTATTACCGGCTTCCCTCACATTCAGGCGAACCCACTCTGACTTCAGAGGTACTTGTAATTTACGTCCCCAAGTCAAGGACGAGTAGGAAACATTTTAGTCCAACTGACCGGTGTACGGATTGAACCCGCTACCTCGGCATCAGCCCACTAAAAGTTTAAGAGCTAACGCTATTATCCATTCCGCCATGCTGACCTCCATTCCAATCATTTGATAGTGCCATTACTTTTGTTTTATGGGAATGCTCAATGGGCAGTGACTTCCGTTCGACATAATATAACATAAGTAAACATCGTTCTTCCTATTATTCAAACGCAAGCTCGTTTTTGTCACTTTCTACAACCACTGTATCTAAAGTTTTGTAGTTCATTCTGATTTATTGCTAACGAGACGGTGTCATCAGCATTAAGTAAGTTTATATATATATATATATATATATATATATATATATATATATATATATATATATATATATATATATATATATATATATATATATATATATATATATATATATATATATATATATATAACACAAAAATATCACAGAATATAATATATACCCATATACCCGATCATGTACTCCGTTTGATGATAAGAACAAAGGTATAAATTAACTTAAGATATTTCACAACAGCTTCCGCTATCTGTACTCCTCTTTGACTACTGAAGTTAAGATATCTCCCACGTGAGTCGCGTCGACTTTATCAACTGACACGAACGACGTCAATGCCGCTGTCACTCACTCTTCCTTTTAAATGTGATGCCTCCATTTTTTTTTTCTTTCTACGTTTTCTCCGCTATCTGGTTCCATTCCATTACAGCCTCCAGAATTTTTTTTATTATCTGGAAATAGAACGACTTAAAGAAAATCAAAGAAAGGCGAACGAAGAACCATTTCATTGAGTTGAAGAAGAAGGGGAGTTGGCCATATCTTAAGATAAAAGATGTCTGGAACCAACTTTCAATCAAATAATTAGCTGAAACAATATTGGTCGGTGCGTTTAACCATCTGCGCCAATCAGGTACCTTGATTGCTTGGCCCCGCCTCCCTGCTGCGCGGCCCCGATCGATAGGGTGTTTCTGTCTCTCAGCCGACCAACTGCCAGCGGGATTCCCGATGATTACGTCACCAGCTCGGCGGGGCCTCTGCTTTCCAGAGGAAGCTTGGGAATGTTGGTGATGGATACCAGTGAAGTGAACATATGCAGACAGAAATCACAGTTGCGCACTATGGACGGACATCTAAACCGTTTGAAGCCTGCCACAGAGGCTAGACCGCGGTGATCTTTCCCAGACAATCTTTGACAGCCGATTGTTTCCCCATTACCTGGCGGATGCCTGCTGGCAGGTTATTACACGGCAGTAAAGCCGTGCGGGTATTAAGAGAAATGTATGCATTTATCTGATCTCATCTCGTCTTGTTCCTCTTGTACCTTGCCTCTAGACTATCCCTGCTGGCTGTAGGGCAAGGCGCAGTCCACACCTTGTAGACCGTATGCATATATATTAGGTTATATTACTTACTGAGACTGGTGGCGAGTGTATTTTCATACAACTGTTGCTTCTTTCGAGAGTAACACAAAGTAATGCAGCTTTAGAGAACAGAATTACGAAACATACAGGACGTTGCAGCTATTAGCCTTCATCAGCACACACATACATACACAAAACACAACATATAGTCACGGAGAAGGACCCTCTGGTGACTACATTAAGGCATAAGGACGCGATGAGAAGAATAAAAAGATGAAAAACATTTAAAACAATGAAGAGAAAATTAAAATATGAAAGAAAAATTTTGTTCCTTATCTCAGTATTGTTGGGGTTGTATAAGATACGACCATCTTATACAGGTTATACAGGATATTCAGACTGCATTATACAACCCCAATAACACAAAACAGTGGGCGATTTGATCCTATAAATACTTGGCATAACAATCAACCTTCATCATCATCATCATCATCTTCCACTTCTGCCGTCAAGCGTCGTGGGGAGGAATAATTTGCGTTCCAGCGCCCGGTGGGCGGCACTGGATAGTGTCATTCCGTGTGGTTGTACAATGTCTCTGATGTCGTCAATCCATTTTCTTCTTGGACGTCCTCGTGGTCTCGTCGCAGATGATCTTTGATGTAAGGCCAGTGATGGTAGTTGCTGATGTTGCATTCTAACAACATGGCCAAACCACTTGATCTTCTGTCTTTCAATAAATGTGGCACAAGGTGTTGATCCCACAGTCTGTCTGATAGTAACATTTCTTACTCGGTCTCGGATTGTTAAGTTGGCAGCTCTCCTCAGGCATCTCATTTCGCAGGTGTTGATTTTGCGAAGGTGTAATTTGGATAAAGTCCAGGTTTGAGATTGGTAGCATAGGGTTGGTGTGAATATGCTGTTTATTATCTGTCGTTTTGCGAACATGGGTATGTTTGGATGTTTCAGTAAGGGTGACAGTTGATATGTAAGTGCACTAGCTTTTTGACATCTGATTTCAATTTCTCTGTCTAATCTGCCATCTTCTGTGATCATACTTCCAAGGTATTTGAATTCTTTAACTTGTTTCAGAGGTGTGTTATTTATCTGTATACTTAGTGGGCCTGGCGATCTGCTAACTTGCATTACTTCGGTTTTGGCTGTGTTTATACTCATATTGTATCTGCTGCAGGTTGAACTCAGATTAGTAATATGATTTTGTAGTCTGCCCTCGTCGCTGTAAAACAGGCACTGATCATCTGCAAATAGAAGTTCATTTATTCCCTGTGGGTCAGTTGTTTCATCTGGAGTAAAGAGTTCTAAATTTTCTGAATCTGGTCTGTCGAGACTTGCTTCTTTGGAAATTCTGTCCATGTAGATATTGAATAGCAGGGGAGAGAGCACACATCCCTGCCTCACTCCTGTATTGACTGTGAACATATCTGATATACCTTCCTGTGTTCTTACTGCACTTTGGCTCGAGTGGCTATGATGTTTTCTAGCAGTTGGCCTTCTATCCCATAGTCTTCAAGGATGGTCCATAATTTGTATCTGTCTACTCTATCAAAAGCCTTTTCCTGATCTACAAACACAATATTCTGCTGGTCACTATATTCAATAGTTTTTTCACAAATTTGTCTAAGTGTAAATAATGCATCAGTGCAACTTTTACCTTTCCGAAAACCGAATTGTGCTTTGCTTAACTGTTGTTCAACTATTGGTCTAGCTCTTTGTTCCAAAAGTTTTGCATACATTTTCCCTATATGGCTCAGGAGTGATATACCTCTGTATGTTTCGCACTCTCTCATATTGCCTTTCTTTTTCCATATTGGTAATATTATTGCCTGTTGCCAATCATCTGGGACTTTTCTTTCTTCCCATGCTATATTAAAAAGTCTTGTTAGCCATTTAACTCCTGTTTCCCCACAGGCCTGAATAGCTTCTGTGGTTATTCCATCTGGACCTGGTGATTTGTTTTTAGGACTTTTCTGTATAACTGCTTTGACTTCTGCAGGTATGAAATTTGGTTCTTGCTGTCCCTGGCGTTTAGGCACAAAAGTGAGGTTTCCTATGTTATCTGTGGGGTTAAGTAGTTCTTGAAAGTATTCTGCCCACCTTGCTAGTCTTTGTTGTGGATTAAATATTGGTATACCTCTTTTGCTGTTTATGATGGTGGTTGGGTTGTAACATGCATCTCTGTTTCTAATTGTGGTGACACGTTTATAAAATTCTCTTGGGCAGTCTTTGCTAAGGGTCGCCATCTGTTCACCGTATATTCTCCAGGATTCATCTTTAGATGCTCTAATTGTTCGTTTGGCATTACGTCGTGCTATTCTATAAGTAATATAGTCCTGTTCAGATTTAGTTGTGATCCACTTTTTGAATGCTACCTTCTTTTTGAATATGCTATCTTTAACTTCGTTGTTCCACCAGGCTGTTCTGAATCTTTTGTCCTGCCCTACTTTCTTTGTTCCACATTTATTTTTCAGTGTGTCGAGCATGGCAGCCTTGAAACATGTCCATTCCTTATCTACGCTTGAGTGGTCATCAGGGATGTTCTTATGTAGGTTTTGGATTTCTTGATTGAAGTCGTCTTTAACCGTATTTTCCTGCAGCCTCCTATAATTGATGACATGTGTTGTTACCTTTTTGTTTCTTATTTTCCTGTGTGGTGAAATCTTCTTTATTATGACTGGCTTGTGATCAGTATCAACATCTGTATTTGGGAGTGCTCTTGAATCTTCTTCTTCTTCTTCGTTCATCCGGAGTTTTTTTTTTCGGATGTGATTGCGTTGTGCCTGTTTACATCAGAGCTGCGTTCTTGCGCCGTTAGGCCGACACATCCGACTTCTGCGGGCATTTGTTGACCGGGTTAACCTTCCCGGGGGTTTCTTAGGACGTTTGACTCTCACTGTTGTGGTGTTATCTCCCATCCTAGCTGGCCCATATAGAACAGCCAAAGACATCCTGGTCAGCCCTCAAGGGAAGGCAGGGGCAGACCATGGGCATTCCCCGCCATCCAAGGAGGCTTCCATACTTGCAGAGCCAACACACAGCGCTCTGGTACTGGGCTCACCCAAGGAATCGTCACGTCCTGCACATGGCTGCTTAGCCTCACTTCCGTATATTGGGCCATCCGTTCACCATAGGCTGTTCTTCCGGAAACCAGAAGAATGCAGTGTGCAGATGACATCCACACAGTGAGCTTTCGATTCGGACTTTCCGCACAATGGATTTGCTATCCGAGCAATATTCCATTTCGTGCCACTAGGACACTTTTTCCACCTTTTTTTAAAGCCCACACAGTGAGCTTTTGATTCGGACATTCCACATAATGGATTTGCTATCCAAGCAATATTCCATTTCATGCCACTAGGACACTTTTCCACCTTTTATGAAGCTCACACAGTGAGCTTTTGATTCGGACTTTCCTAGTAATGGATTTGCTATCCGAGCAATATTCCATTTCATGCCTCTGGGAGGCTTTTGTAACAGACATACCTGTGGTATGAAGTGTGGCAGTCTGAATACTTCTTCATACACCTTTAAATGTCAACCTGTATGTAGTTAAAGTAAGCTGCGGTCAACTTGAGCTTGTTGATATCTCCATAGAGCTTGTCCTCAAATGAAGCAGGTGTGGGCCAAAATATCTTTCTCTGTTCTGCATATATTGGGCAATCCTGAAGCAAATGTTTTGCTGTCATTTTACCAGTTCCACAATTACATTCATCGGTATCTCCTATCTTTAGTTTATTGAACAAGTGGTATTTCAGCCTGTTATGTCCTGTGCGGAGTCTGAAGATTGCTACTTGTTCTCTTCTGTCGAGTTTGTAATATGCATCATCCTTCTGGTGGCCTGGATGCTCTGATTCCCATTTGGTTCTATAGGTGCTTTTTATCCTCTTGAATCTAATAGTAGCCTTCTGTCTGATTTCCTAATTAGAATAAAGTCAATTTGGGATGCTTGGTTTATGTCATTCCATTTATACCAGGTTTTGGTGTGGCTACGACGATGTTGAAAAAAACTATTTGTTATTATTAGTCCATGTTCCGAACATATGTTGAGTAGATGTTGACCATTGCTGTTACAATCAGTCTCTGTGTCGCTGAATGGCCCCATGCAATCCTCCCACGGTGTTCTTCGTGTGCCTATTCGTCCGTTAAAATCACCCATCACAACTAGTTCATCTGTCTCCTTGACATTATTTAACGTGTCTGCAAGTTTATCAAAATATTCGTCTTTGTCTTCGTCGCTGTAAGTGTCATTACATGGGGCGTATGTTTGTATAAAAGTTGTTGTTCTATTTCCTTCTTTGATCTGTACTAGTATTATCCTTTCTGATATAAATTTAGTGTTGATAATTGCTTTCGCTTTGTCTGGATGCAACAAAAAACCCACTCCATGTTTAGCTGTAGCTCGCTGGTCGACGCCACTCCATATAAGGACGTAACCTTCGTGTGTTTGTTTCGTGTTCTGCCCCTTTTTCCTAGTGTCTGCGAGTCCTAATAATTGAATATTTGATTGTTTCATAAACTCTACGAGAGCTGTTTCCTTATATCCTAGACCTGTAACATTCCAAGTTGCAAAAATCTCTTTTCTATTTGAAGTGTGTCGAAATTTAGCAGTTGTCGTCGTTAGTCGCTTGTTGTGTCGCTTCGGTGTGTAGTTTCCGGCGTGAACGCTGATGGAGCTGCGTTTTTCTCTCAATTTCCTCCATAATTCTCGAGCAATAGTTCTTGAACAAATAAATTCCCTACCGGTTTGCTGGACCTGTCGTAGGTTCATCCTTATTTGAACAAATTGATGTTAAGAAACACGCACAGAACACATAATTAATCTCCGAATCGAGCGACGCGGTTTACACCGCCATCTTGGAAAACATGAAGGATCAACCTTACTTACCCTATTTCATAGGGAGCAGTATGAGTGAAGCCTCGTATTAGTAGACCTTCCTATTCCGCATACCCCATGTGGCATATCGCAGGTATTATACCAACCCCTCTCTCCTCTCTCTCTCTCTCTCTCTCTCTCTCTCTCTCTCTCTCTCTCTCTCTCTCTCTCTCTCTCTCCTCTCTCCTTTCTCTCTCTCTCTCCCTCTCACACACACACACACACACACACACACACATATATATATATATATATATATATATATATATATATATATATATATATATATATATATATATACACCATACACTTGTGTGTATACTATTGTATGAATGCTTGTTGATGTGTGTAGATGTATGTATGTGCGCCCACACATATCAGTCCACCCAGACTTCGGGACTCGCTTCGTACACACATAAAGGAGCACACATCATTGTTCTTTAATATTCGTCTACTATGGCCAACCCATTCACTGGCACCCATTCATGCATTGTACGTACATCCCTCCTTAGCTTTCACTCTCGGATAACTATCACATCTCCATTTCTTCCAGTTTCTTGCCTTACCTCCCTGCCTCCTTTTTTCATGTACCACTTCCACTCATTAACCTGGGACTTTCACTGAACCGTGACCACCCACTACCCCGGTATCATCCCCCACTCCGGTCCCAATCACCCACAGACTCCCATGGCTTTGTATACAAGAAGATAGAGAATACATTCGTTGTAGTAGAACAGCCTGGGACTCTGAGATAAGTAGCAACATATTTTTTTTCGTATTCTCATTTTTTTCTTTCTTCATTGCTCTAATTTTTTTCATCTTTTTATTCTTCTCATCCCGTCTTTATGCCATAATGTAGTCACCGCAGGGTCTTCTCAGTGACTATATGTTGTGTTCTTGTGTATGTAATTGTTTGTTGATGAAGGCTAGTCACCGAAACGTAATGTATGTGTCGTAATTCTGCTCTGTAAAGCTGCATTGCATATCCTTTACAGGACATCGCTGTCAACATCAGCATCTTTCAGCTGATTGTTGATTTCTTGGCAAGATTACGCTCAGTACTTTGCCATTCTTTCTGAGCGGCCGGCTCACATACCCAGTAAGTTACCGACGAGATTCGAACCACTGCTGATTCTCACCGTCGTCACGTTACTTACGAGAGTATACGAGATTACGGAGAAAAGTTGCTAATCTCTAGGCCAGGTAAAGCTGCATTACTTTGTGTTATTTTATATTGTTCACATTGCCACAGCTTTACCGCAGCTCCACCAAATGTTATTCGTGTTTCTGAGTAATACAGTAGTGCTGATTTAGCATTCAAGCTAATTATTCTCAGTTGGGTACTAGTTTTAATTTCTTTTGACGTCCACAAGTCTAACAGTGCTATAAAGGCCTCTTTTGCCTTTTGTATTCTGGTGTTCATATCTTTATCTGCTTCCATATCCGTGTCTACACTGCTGCCTGTGATGCGACTTTCACAACCAAGTGTCTAAGCATTTATAACAAATCTGTGGCTCCCTAATGATCAAACATGAAACATCTCCAACTGACATTGTCCAACAATAATGTTCAACACAGAGGTCGTGGAACAATCCACCGGCTGTCAAAACTGTCATTTTCTGCCTATATAATACCTTGTAGTGTATGGCAGGGGAGGGGGGGGGGTGTCTTTAGCCTGTGGTATTAAAGCCGCCTGGCTAGTGCAGTCGCCGCGATCTGTGCAGGGTAGGGTTTTTTTTTTGCCCCGACAGAAAAAAATCCACACCTTACCGAAGATTCGAACCCGAGCCTCACGAGGGAGAATCTGGCAATCTAGCCACACGGCCAGTCGTTCCTCCGGCAAGGCTTCAAAATAAGATATTTATAGAGCATACATGATGAGCCATCAGATGAGTGATGAAGTCTGTCTCTGTCATTCAATTATACAATCGTAGCAATGCATTATTATTCGACACTCTCATGATAGCTATTACCCCAACATTGCATAACTCCTTGCAGCCATTCATAGCATGCGATAATCCACAATTACCCATTGGAAGTTAATCGTTATCTTCGGGTATCTTTATCATCTCTTAGCCACAAACGTGCAGTTACCTCCTTTCTGGAATATGATTCCTTTGAATCCCTGCACAAACAGTGTCTGATTGTAACAACCCCGCACATAGCGGATACCAAGTCGCTTTTTTTTTCTTTTTTTTTCTTTCTATATCCTATTTACCGGACATCGCTGTCAACACCAGCGTTTTTCTGCTGTTGTTGATGTCTTGGCAAGTTTTACATTCAGTAGTTTTCCATTGCTTTCTGAACCACCGGCTCCCATACCATTTAATAGAAAAACCAACACAGCTGTGTTTCGAACACAGTATGCGGGACCAAAGAGAATCTACACAACTAAACACAAATCTAGCCCCAGGATTAATATTATTAACACTCACGATCCTGAAAAGTGCTTTCAGTTTCAACAGCAACTTGAAGACGCTTTCACTGATACACCAAAAAATTGTACAGTAAATGAAAAGTGGGGTCAACTTAAGGAAACTCTTCATAAAACTGCCGTAGGGGTTTACGGCACTGTGGATCATAAGAGGCAGGACTGGTTTGCGGCAAACAGCGAGACTCTGCAGCCCTTTATTGATAAGAAGAAGATGGCTCTCTTAAGAAACAAGGAAAGACCAACGCGTAACACTCTGAGTGAGGTAAAGCAAGCTAGGAAGGATGTGCAAAAGGCTGCCAGGCAGTGTGCAAATGATTATTGGATCAAGTTATGTGAGTTAATTCAAATCGCAAGTGATAAGGGAAACATAAGAAGCATGTATGAAGGAATAAAGAAAGCCTGTGGTCCAGTGATCAAAAGAAGTGCACCATTGAAAACCTTGACTGGAGAAATCATCACTGATAAGAAACAGCAGATGGACAGATGGGTAGAGCCCTATTTGGAGCTTTACTCAAGTGAGACCAAACTAGCGGATGATGCCCTCAAAGCCATAGAGGCTCTACCAACTCTTGACCACCTGGACACACTTCCCACCATAACAGAAGTTAAGTGTGCTATAAATGAACTTGCATCTGGCAAGGCTCCAGGTAAGGATGGGATTCCAATAGAGGTTATCAGGAGTGGGCAAGACACACTCACTCTGCAAATCCACCAGCTAATAGAGCTATGCTGGCGAGAAGGACAAGTCCCACAGGATTTCAAAGATTCAAGCATCATAACACTGTACAAGAACAAGGGCGATCGGGGCGACTGCAACAACTATAGGGGTATCTCACTTCTGTGCATTGTTGGAAAAGTATTTGCCAGAATTGTTCTGCGCAGACTTCAAGTCCTAGGAGATCAAGTCCACCCCGAATCACAGTGCGGCTTTCGACAGAACCGGTCTACAATTGATATGATATTCTCATTGCGACAAATGCAAGAAAAATGCCGTGAACAGAATCAACCACTGTTTATTGCCTTCATCGACCTCACAAAGGCATTTGATTTGGTCAGTCGTGAGGGTCTGTTCAAGGCACTAAAGAAGATTGGCTGCCCACCAACTCTTCTGTCCATTGTGGAATCGTTCCACATAGGCATGAAGGGTATAATCAAGTTTGATGGTGCAACTTCTGAAGAGTTTGAAATCAAGAGTGGTGTTAAGCAGGTTGTGTACTAGCTCCCACCCTCTTTGGAATATACTTTTCACTTCTACTGAAATATGCTTTTCGTGATCAGGATGGTGGATCACTCACGCTCAGATGGCGGCCTCTACAATGCTCAGAGATTGAAGGCCAAGACCAAAATTAGGAGGGTACTGATCAGAGAGTTGCTTTTTGCAGATGATGCTGCAGTTACGACCCACTCTGAGGAAGAATTACAATGTCTACTATCTGCATTCCCCAATGCTTGTTCTGAATTTGGTTTAACAATTAGCAAAAAGAAGACACAGATTATGTCACAAGGTGCACATGGGGTACCATCAATCTTTATTGACGACGCCGAACTAGAGATGGTAGACCATTTTACATATCTAGGATCAGTGGTAAATAGCAAATTATCCCTAGATCAGGAAATCAACATCCGGATTGGTAAGGCAGCAACAACAATGAACAGGTTAAGAAAAAGAGTCTGGGAGAACAGGAAGCTTACTGCCAAAACAAAAGTCCTTGTCTATCAAGCCTGTGTCCTTAGTACTCTTCTTTATGGCAGTGACACCTGGACAACTTACTCACACCAAGAGAAACGTTTAAACAGCTTTCATATGCGGTGTCTGCGAAGAATTCTTGGTATTAAGTGGCAAGACAAAATCACAAATACTGAAGTATTGGAAAGATCAGGTTGTGTGACGGTTTATTCCATGCTCAGTCTTCGTAGACTTAGATGGAGAGGACATCTTAGGAAGATGGATGATGGTAGAATACCAAAGAACATCTTTTTTGGTGAATTACAGATGGGTAAGAGATCTCAGGGTCGGCCTCTACTACGATACAAAGATGTGTGTAAGCGGGACATGATTGATACAGGCATTGATAATGCACATTGGGAGCAAGTCGCCGCTGAACGTGTTGCATAGAGGGCAAACATCAGAAATGGAATAAAGACAAAGGAGAAAATTATTGCAGATAAGTCACACACCGAGCGTGTGAGACGTAAGATGATGCATGATGGTGGAAATGACCACGTGGTCACATGCACCCACTGTGAACGGACATTTACAGCACAAATTGGCCTTATCAGTCACATTCGCTACCGCCATAGGTAAAAGGTATTATGCCTTTTTAAAGAACAAACTATCGTCTGTCAAGACGGCAAGGTGCCAATGAGGCGGGATTAAGAACTGCGTCAGTAACTGCTTCGCCACGGAGCCGACAGTAATAGTAGTAGTAGTTCAAATGACAAACTTTTTTGTTTGTTTGTATATCCTTTACAGGACATCGCTGTCAACATCAGCATCTTTCAGCTGTATGTTGATTTCTTGGCAAGATCACGCTCAGTAGTTTGCCATTGCTTTCTGAGCGACCGACTCAATACCCCGTAAGTTACCGACGCGGAGAGAACCGCTACCGATTCTCGCGCAACGTCACGTTACTTACGAGAGTATACGAGATTGAGGAGAAAGTCGTGTAACCTCTAGATCAGCGAGACCGGCAAATGACAAACTACTTAGGGTAAATTACTAGTAAATCACAAAAAGGCGATAGGAGCTGGGTGTTATTGCAACGTCCTGCAAAGGATATGCAATTTTGTAGAGAATCGTTGTCTTAGTTCGATTATTACCTCTCTTAGTTTGGTTTATGTGGGAACTTGGTCAGTACAGGACCTGTCTCGTCAGAACAATGTTTGTTCATCCTTTTGTCGATTGTCAATGCCACCACTTAATATCTTTCCAGGAAAATTCTGCTTGATATTTTCACAGGAGCTGACAACATTTCTCCTATATAATTTTCACATTCCTGCATATTCCTTTTTTTTTTTTTACATCTTCACAACAGTTTTTTTTAATTTTTTTTTTCCATATTCTATTTACAGCACATCGCTGTCAACATCAGCAATGCTGTTGTTGATGTCTTGGTAAGTTTACGATCAGTAGTTTGCCTTTGCTTTCTGAACGACTGGCTCCCATAACGCTACACGGTCTGCTGCCAAATTGGTCTCAGCTGTGTTCCTAACGCAGGTAAGCGGAATCACGAACCACATCCGTAACGCCTTTGCCACGGAGACCGACTGTTCACTACATAGCCTTCTCTAATTCTCTGCTGGTGTTTCTTCAGACTTTCAGACGCTGCAAATGATGTGTGCAATAATTCAGTCGATGTTTTTATATTATCTATTTCTGCTTCTGCTGCGGTACCATATGGATCAGCATCTGTCCCATTCTTTAGAAGTCCAAAATCTTTGCTTATGAATATTGTCGATGGTTTCGCACAGCTGATACACAGCTTCTGCAGGCTGGATATCTGGTGGGTCTATTGGGACATATCTATTCAGTAGATCATTAAATTATTCATTTTACCTACTAATTCGATGTTTAACGCCGGTGAGCACTTATCTCTCTACTAACTTTGGTCAGTCCACTTAGCTGCCTATAATTTTCAGTTTTCTGTGTGGGTCTGTAAAGATCTCTGATGCTTTCTTACGCTGCTGTTACTTCGATCTCTCTAAGAGACCACCTAACAATTGTCTTCTATCCGTCCTTATCCGCTATATCGTGAATTGTTTATTAACTAATGTGTATGTTATTTGGACTCTGGCTTTAGCATAATTGGGTTTGTTATGTTTAAGTCTGCGTCTAGGGGTCAGTCTGGTCGAAGAGTGCTCGTTCTTAAACATCTTGTCGTAGCGTGTTCAACTCCTACACTGGTCAGTTAGACTAAAATGTTGAATTCTCGTCCTTGACTTGGGGATGTAAATTACAAATATTTCTGAAGTCGGGGTAGGTTCGCCTGATGACGAGGGACACTGGTAATAGGGAAAGCTAATCCACACGCAAAAGTCAGTCGTGTGCAGAAAGCGAAGTAGTAGCACGTGTATGGTCTACTCTTTAGTTCAAAGCGAAAGAAAGAAAAAAGAAAACAACAGTCTTCTATTGTCCCCTCGCCTCTTTTTGTTTCTCGTCTATGTGCAAACAGTGTGGTGTGTTATTCATGCTTTATGCGTGCTGTCATCAGATTTGATATTTTCATGCAACATGAAACATGCTGTCATCAGATTCACTACTCAGCTTCCGTCTACTAACTGTTGTAAAAGCTGACATTTATTACAGACTGTGACCATAGCATATTCCCTCATCATCATGTGCCCTGCCAGCTGGCATAGGCGTTCATGACTCTCCACATATCTCAGTCGTTAGTGTTCTGGATCAATTCTGTTGATGATATTTCTCCATGCCACCGTCTCAAACCATCCAGCATCATTTCCCAGAGTTAAAGGATAGGAAACACCACGGTGTGACAAACGCAGCTTTGGGGACCGTATCCATCGGATAACTCTACAGCTGACCAGAGCAGAGCACACACTTGTCATGACGACCGGAAATGGCTAACGAAAACAGACCCCATATGGGTGACGAAAGCAAGGGAAAACCACCACATCATCTTCCCAAGAAGCCATGAGTATACGCATATTTGAGTCAGTGAACGACGTTTATGGCTGTCTTGGACATCTTCGTCCGATATGCAGGGACAACCATGAGCCACATATTCCTTATTTTCTGTATGTCTCGCATATTCTGCGTTGAATTGATTTACAGTTTTATAAATAAGTTATATATCTCTTACGTCTCTTTTTATTTAACAGCATTTTGTGGTCTGAATCTATATTTTCACTTCTAATGGTCTTTACATCATGTAGAGATGATCTATGTTTCAGATTAATGCTGATGTGACCGAATTCGTTTTCTCTATTATGTTCTGGTGGGACATTCTCTTCATCGCCACGTGGAGCATCCTCTTCACCTCCACGTGGGACTTTCTCTTCACAATCACATGGGGAAAGGGGGGGGGGGAAGGATTCTCTTCACCTCCATGTGGGACTTTCTCTTGACATTCACGTGGGAAAATTCTCTTCACCTTCACATGGGGTTTTCTCTTCACCTCTATGTTGTATATCATGGGCAGACAACAAGTCTTACTAATGAAGTGCGGATTATCGCCCATTGTCTCGGCTGCGATGAAGACTTCCGAGAGTTCTGAAATGGCACACTGGTTAGTCAGTTGGTCGCGGTTCCAACTTCACGGCAACGGGTCGTCAACATTATGCTCCGTTCCTGTGCCAGTAAATATCACACAAAATGCTCCTCACTGCCCAATGTGAAAAGTGGAACAGGCAAGATTGCAAGAGAATCACAGCAATTTCTCTCAATGATGGATACAGTCAGCAGCCAGGGCTTGCACTGACAGCCTATAGAGTCAGCGAGCATGCTGGGAATACATGTCTTACTTGTACATTGTCCACAAACCTTCACACCGTGCGAAACTGAACGGTATCCCTACAACAACAGCAACAACACAACAACAACAACAACAACAACAACAACATACAAGTATACAAGCAACAATCACAACAACTGCAAACGCAACACCAACAGCCAACATGCGTGTTTTCCATCTTGGATCATGAATAAGATAGTAACCCGCAGTCTTCAAGCAGCCTTCCTTCCCTCTCCCTTCTCTTGCTCTCCTCTGGTTAAGGTTTCATTAGCTCTTTCTATTCCACGCAGTTGCTGCATTAAATCTCCCTTTTCTAAACTACTTTAAAGGTAAAGGCAGAGGTCTCCAAGACGAAGTGACGCCTGCCTCCCGCTCCGAAGGTTGTGGGTTCTATTCCGACATATTACGTTCTGTTCAAGAGTGCAATTTCTCCCGGAGACCCCTATAGGTCGTCGCTGAGGCTACGGAGTTCGTTCTCTGTGCGACGTTTCCGGCTGGCCGTCCTGCGGAAAGAGACCGAACCATATGGGATAAAACCCGGTGCAATTGAGTCGGTTCTCTTACCTTCTAAACCTTTTTACGCCGTTAAGGTAGCAGCAGTTCTACAGCAGATACTGCCAATGTGGTGTGAAGTGTTAGGCTTTTACATATTTTAGGTCGTGGCATATGTGGTCGGGTAGCCTGTTCCCCGCCGGTCTCTGTGGCTAAGGGCTTGCGAACGCAGGTTTGTGAGCCCGTATACCCTGGGTTCGAAACACAGCGGTGCTGGTTTTCTTCGAAAAAGGTATAGGGGCCGGTCGTTCAGAAAGCAATGGCAAACTACTGAACGTAACATTTGCCTAGTACATCAACAGCAGTTGAAAATGCTGGTGTTGACTGCAACGTCCCGTAAGGGATACGCAACAAAAATTTTTTTTAGCCTATTCCCATCCTTCATTCCTAGGCAATGTTTGCTTGCTTGCTTGCTTGCTTGCTTGTGTGTTCGTTGGCTTGAGCTCCAACGTGAAGTCCTGTATGTCGGATGAAGGCATCCTGTTGTCCAACATCAGTGTGATGTCATACAGGACCTGAGGTTTGCGTGAGTATCCATTGTCCCATGTCTGGCTTATTGGTGTGCAGACTGGTGGTTCCTCGCCGTACAGGCAGATACTCTTCGACTTCGGAGGAATCGGTGATCCTACTGACTTTAGCCAGCACCCCAAAGGGACCTGTTGCCCAGGACGCTCGACGAGGACGCGTCAATAGGTCTTGGCCAGTATATAACCCGGCCCTGGTGCCTTGGAAACACCTCTGCGTCCCATTCCTAGGCAATTTCCAGGACATTATGACATTAGCCTGGTACCAATGTGTATAATGGCTAGGTGGGTCTCATAGCCGCACTGGTCGAAACAATTAATGTCGCCTACGATGGGAATTGAACTCAAACCACTGTCTTGGCAAGCAAGCTAACTGACCACTATACAACATGGCTCCAGTCTATTGTTGTTTTAAAGTAATAGACTTGGGTTTTAAGACGTTCAATTCATATCGACATAGGACAATAGTTAAAGTAATGACCTGGATATAGTGGCTAATCTGACCTAAAAATTTTGCCTTCTCTTTGCAGGACGTTGAGGTCAACCCCAGCATGATGTTCTAGGTAATTGTACTTTCAGTAGTTTGCCATTGCTTTCTGGCTGATTCGTCAATCTTCAATTTTGTATACATGTGGTTGTGTAATCGATTGTGTCCTGTTCCGAGGCGCAGAATCATGATTTCTTCTAGTCTGATTCCCCCCCCCCCCCCCCCCCAAAAAAAAAAAATGATAATTATCTTGTGCTGGTGTTGGTGGCTTTCTGATTGAGTTGATGATTCTTTACTTTAGATGGTATGTGACAGGTACATCAGGCTGCTGCCCTTCTGTTGCTCTTGCCATAGCTAGTTGATCAGCTCTCTCGTTGCCAGGTACTCCACAGTGAGATGGTATTCACTGTATGGTGATCTTACGCTAGCTGCCTAATTCAGAAAGTACTGTCCGTAGTACTGGCAATTTCTCTGACTGAAGTGCCTCAAGTGCTGATTTTGCATCTGTCAATAGCACCACAGACTGTATTGTAGTTGGTATTCAGTAATTTCACTGTTGCTTTCTTGATTGGCTTTATTTCTGCATCATAGTTATGGCAGTACTTTCCTATTGGTACTCTGGTAGTGTCCCTACCATTATTTGAGTATTTTACGTATACTTCTGCTCCTCCATTTATAACAGCATTTGGTGCTGTCCTATCTGAGTAGACTCGGATCAAGAGGTGCTTCATCAAGAAAGCTGAGAGTGGCTGTTTTGCGTTTTACACTGTTCTGTTCTTCCTTGTCGAATATACAAGCATCTTTCACTTCACTCTGGATTTGTACAGGTAGGCTATGTTCCTCTCTCCAGGAATTGGTTCTGGGATAGTTTTCAGGAAGATACCAACAGAGGGCAGATAAGAGGTTTGTGAGTCGTTAAGTCTGGTAGATAAAACTGCCTCTTTTCAACCGCCTCATAGCTAGTATTATCCAATCTGTTCTCCATAAGGTGGCCTGGCATGCTGGGGAACTTTTTCTGCTTGTATTGGCGTTTTTGTATCTCAGCGCTCTCTCAGTACTTGTGTCCATCCCCATCTTCCCCATCTCCACTATAGGGGTTGATCTCACCCCTCCTGCAGTGACCCTAAGTGCTTGATTTTGCACCTTGTCCAGCTTTTGTAGTGTGGTCTTTGATGCTGAACACCACGCAGTTGACCCGTATTCCAGGTGTGGTCGTATGCTCTGTTGATAAACTTTGCTAAGTATTTTCCCGCTGGCACCCCAAGTGGTTCCACTTAGTTTTCTCAGGATGGTTATTTTCCTTCTGGCATTCGCTGCTGCTATATTGATGTGCTTTCTCCATCTCAGTCTGTCATGAAATGTTACTCCAAAATATGTTGGTTCTTTATCTACTCTTTGGGATATTCAGTTATGTGGATAACGCCTGACTTTTGTTTCGGAGAGAGGGTAAATAGAGTGGTGCTGCACTTGTCAATGTTTATGCTGACACATCATCTATTTGCCCATGCAACAAATGTATCTACAGCTCTTTATAGCGATCTGGTCGCCACTGATGCATGTTCATCTGCGATCGATATAACCAGCTCATCAGCGTACATTGCCGCTTTAATTCCATGTGGTAGTTCGGCAACAAGGTCATTGATGTAGATTAGGAAAAGTGTGGGGGACAAGACTCTATCCCGGGGGAGACCGTGACTCAGTAGAATTCTCTTGCTCTTTAGGCATAAGGTCCGGTTCTGCACCTGTCTGTGGGTCCATAACAAGGCGAGTAACATATTGTTTTGTATAGTTATAGATATTTTTCCTTCGAGTGTATGCGTGGCATCCTGATTTCTGTGGTTTTCCTCCTGGCTGGTTGCCTCGGTCTTCAGTTGCTTTTTTGTGTGTGCATGTGTATGTGTGTGCTGCAGTAGACTGGGCTTACTCGAGTTTAGATATGCATGTATGTACACATGTATCTACGTATGTAAGTACACATCTATAACTTCGACTAGCGTTTTTATGGTTGTTTTCCCAAGCATGTTACGGCCCCAGGTACACCTACAAGGCAGCAAGTGTGTGTCTCTTCGTCTGGTTCCCATCCTTTACCTTACTACATGGGAGACCCTGCCAGTAGCTGCGCTACCGTCTACACAGCTCTTGGGGTCATTGAAACACTCAAACCCCTTTACCACAGTAAGTCACTTGTTATGTTTTTGTTGTAAAGATTGTAAAGCTGAAAAACTCACCACTTGTTATTGTCATTAGTCATTAGTCGCGGTTCACACTTCACGGCAACGGATCGTCCTCATTATGCTCCGTTCCTGTGCCAGTGAATATCATACAAAATGCCATTCTCTGCCCCATGTGAAAGGTGGAACAGACAGGATCCTCGGCGTACCAACAGCCCGCATAGGTACAATGTGCAGCAGCATAATGCCACCGCCAGAATGGCAACACAAAAGTCCTCCACGAAAAATACAGTTCACCGGTCGATTAAAGCGGCAGTCATGAGAAAACCAGCAGCCACACATTACCGCATAAGGCAATCCAGTATGTTCTGCGACAAAGCCGGCCGCCATTATTCCGAACATGCAGTTCACGCTACAAACAACCGCGGCCATATATAAAAGCATTTCACACGAAATTCACAGCTCACAGTGTCGCGCCACGCACTCAGCTCAGTAGCAGTGCGATGGAACCATACACTTCCAGTCCAACATGAGGAAAATGCGAATGCAAACGGCAGCCACAAGTATAAACATTCCAGAGGCCTTAACCGTTTAAATTCCTAACCTCCATGTTGGGGACCGGAAGTCCACTTGTTATTGTGTTGTTTTAAAGCTGATCTTTCAATTTTCTGGGCTTTTTATTTTTAATTCATTGGGGGAAAAAAAAACGTAAGCACATTGGTTGGCACAGAACAATAATAGATAAGAGAAGCAACGGCCACAGCAGGACATAACAATGGACAATTAAAAATCGCTAGGTACGTGTAACTCTTGCGTAAATGTGTCCTTGAAAGTATGTACAGTGGCCTCGCAACGTTTCATACTTACACTATTTTATGTTATTGTTTGACTTTTTAATAACATTTTCTAATTTTATGTTTTACTTTAGATCTTTTTGTGTTGTTCCTGGTGAAGATTACTATAATCGAAACGTCGAGTCGTTGTGTCGTAGTATAATTTATTTTGTTTTTGTTATTGTTATTGTCGTCGTCTATGCCGCCGCCGCCCCCGTCGTCGTCGTCGTCGTCGTCGTCATTTATATCTTTACCCTGTGATTTACCTTTGCCGGATTTGCGTTCATTGTAAGGTATATACACCGAGTTTGTGTTTATGATCTCTCACATGTTCGCAGGAGATACACGAACTTGTTTGGTTATTTTGATTGGCACAGACCAAGTGTAGGACTGAGTAAGTAACTCCACTTCCCCAGGCAGTTGTCAGGCAGTATATACGTTGGATCTGTATTTCCCCTCTGAGAGATCTCAAATGGTCTGCACTCCCGGGAGTCAAAAGCTGCTGATTGGCGTTGGAGTGGCTAATAAAATATGACTCCCGCTTCTAGCTGTATCATTATCGTAGTCGAATTTACTCTTGAATAAAAATGGTTTAAAATAAAATGTGTGAGTAGGCAGATTTCCGTGAATCAAAAGACGATTGCTGTGGATTTGAAACACACTAAAAAAAAACAAAAAAACATGATAATAGCATAACTAGACAGGTGTTTCTCGATAACCCAGAGGGTAAACAAAATAGAGGGGGACCTAACATCACACGGGGAAAAGAATTAGAGACAGATGAAGAATGTGGATTGGACAAGGAGAACGTTGCAGAAGATAGAAAATGAATAAGATGGATTCGCTTAAGTTGGTCGAGAGCTCATGCCCCAATTGGATATACAGGGCAGCAGAATAAGCTCTCTGAAAAGAGTGACAACTGAGGGTTGTTAACGCAGACCACGTTACACGATCGTCTTAAAAATGTCGCTTAAAAGTCAACTTCATTGCACCGGGTTTTTATTCCATATGGCTCAGTCTCTTTCCGTAGCGAACTGTCGAAAACGTTGCACAAAGCAAGAACTCCGTAGCTCCAGCGACGACCCCAAGAAGTGTCCGAAAAAATGCACTCGTAAACCCAAGGACACGGCCAGTAATCGAACTCACAACCTTCGAAGCCTGAGGCAGACGGCTTCACCACTTCGCCAGGGAGACTTCCGTCTACTCTTTTACAATTGATGGTTGACAATTCGCGACCAGGCGATGTAATCATCTACACCAGGCGATGTAATCATCTACACCAGGGGTGGGCAAACTTTTTGTGCTCAGGGCCACATTGGCAAATGTAAAGCTATTGGGGAGAGGGGGGGGGGGGGGTGCATATATATTATGTCCACTTTGTTTACAGCAACTTATCACAATAAGTAATTATGAATTATTTATAGGTTATTAAACAGTATAAATAACTAATTATTGAAGTTTTAATTTACTTATACACTTATACAATATATTTTGCAATATGGACACAATCTTTTACTAATTTGTTAACAAGATTTTACAATTTTTTATAATAATAATTTTTTTAAAAATTATCTATCAATGGCTTTAACTTAGACACAAACCGACAGCATTGTCACTACAATGCAGATTTCTAATGAGATGTATGTAACTGCTTGCAATTGTTGACAATATTCTTGAAATCTGGAGAAAGTTTACTTGTTGAAATTCGCATGACAGCATGCAAGGTGCAGTCCGACAATAAAGACCTATTCTTAGATTTGTTGATCTTTAGCAAGACAATTCTTGTTCGTAATTGTATGTCGATCAAAACAATGATTAAAGTTTACCTGCAAAGTTTCTAAAGTTGGGAAATGATTCTTCTGATAAAGATCTATAGAATTCCAGCAAACCAACTGACTTGAATTTCTCTTTCAGGTCATGATCTGCTTGTAAGTCAAGCTGCTCCAATAGTATGTCCTCTGTGGCTGTATCAAAAATGTTAAAACAATCATAACGGTACATGTAACTCTGTAAAATTCAACAAAATAACTTAAAAACGAAGTAAAAATGTTTATTCTTAAATGCCCTCGAGGGCCGCATAATAGCAGTTGCCGGGCCGCATGCAGCCCACGGGCCGTAGTTTGCCCACCCCTGATTTACACCGATGGCTCCGTGCTAAGAGGTGCAAGAAGTGGCTGGGGATTCGTGGTGAAGATTGGTGGACGGTGTTTGATGCAGGGAGAGCCTGGCATATGATACTACAACATTTAGTCTGAGCATAGAAGTGGGGGGAGTCACGGTGGCGTTCCGCTGACTGGAAGAAAAACAGACTGCGCATGTCGTAATTGTAACGGGCTCATAAAGTATGATAAACAGAATGCTACGGGTACCATTAGCATTGGTACTCTTCGCTGGTTGTTGTAGATAAAGACAGAGCACGTATAGGAATGTTGCGAGTGATGCGATGTTGGATCTTGACCCAACTTAACTCAACTCTATTGATGCACGTTGTAAATTGTTGTTGTTGTTTGTTGTTTTTGAGCATCCAAAGTTACGACGTAGAACCGAGAGATTTGTAACGTGTGCAATGTCCGCACGGGATCACAAATTCCCTGGCCATTATCTGAGAAGGCTGACACCTGGGCCCGTCGCTTACTAAAGTGAGGAAAAAACTGGCCAACTTCCTCCGATCATTCAGGCATACACAATATAATAACCCTATCACGACAGAGACCAATGGCAGGTTCCTGTTTGCGGATATATTTATTTTTTTTTTTTTGTTGTTAATTTTATTTTTGCCCTAGCGGCTGCTGTGGCGAAGGGGTTACGAACGTATTTCGCAAACTCTCACACCGCGTTCGGAACACAGCTGTTGGAGATGTTTAATCAGGCCGCTTTGCATTAGTTTTCATACAATGGTATGAGTGCCGGTCGTTCAGAAAGCAATGACAAACTACTCAACGTAAAATTGCACAGAAAATCATCCTGCGTTGATTGTAACATCCTGCAAAGGGTATGCAGCATTTGTGTATATAGATTCATTTATTGAAACCTTAACTCGAGATTTTTATTTAAAGATGCCAAACCGGGTTACCATAGAAAACTCTCGTTTGATCGGAGCCAATCAGCAAAATTAGAACTCGTTCATGAAACAGGCTAACCAAATCACTGTCACCGTTTGTGTTGCCATGGAGACAGGAATTATACACAAATCAAATTGCTACGGCGCTTCGGAAGTTCCAGATTTCGTTGTTACGCCTCTTTGGTTTCCTAAACGGGCAGAGAGAAAAAACCCTGGTGTTGAATTTTTCCCCTCCCCTCTCCAGGGGGGTTGTATTTTGTACTATCTCTGTTATCCCCCCTTCCATCCCGTATATTGTGGTGGTCTTGTATCAGATTGTAACAGGAAATTGTCAAACCGTGGACAGAACAAGCTGGAATGTTTCAGTGATGTGCGCGGGTTGACACCAAATACCAAACAAGGGGCAGCTACCGCTGTCTGTAAGAAGCGGGCAGTCGGGCGGTTAGAAAATCAGTATCTCAAACATGAGGTTTATATCCACCGAAAGAAATGATGATGGTGATGGTGATGATGATGATGAAGATCACGATGATGATGATGATGATGATAATGATGATGATGATGATGATGATGATGATGATGATGATGATGATGATGATGATGATCGTCTTTTATTATTTCGGCCTGTGTACTTGTCATGAATCCCCCTGCTAATTTCGATCCATAGCTGCCTGGCTTGGCTTCTCCCTCCAATTCCACGTGCGTCTGCATTGACACATTCCATTCGATTTGATGTGTAGAAAAACAGAAACCAATAATTTGACCTTGTTCAACCTGCTTCTACAGTGTTCGTTATAGCTTAAAATTCGCTTAAAAGTCGATAGGAAGTCGACTTCTTTGTACCGGGATTGTATCCCATATAGCTTGGTCTCTTTCCGCAGCACGGAAAGCGTCGCACAAAACACGAACTCCGTAGCTTTAGCAACGACCCACAGGAGTCTCGGGAAAAATTTCACCCTTGAACAAAAGCACGCGGCCCGGAATAGAACCCACAACCTTCGGAGCCCGAGTCAAACGGCTTAATCACTTCTACACGGAGACTCCCAACGGTTATAACCTAGGTACGTGGCTTTTGCGGTTTTAGATTCTTTCTTTTAATTGATGCATCTGTGCACGCCGCTGGTATAACTGATTTTGTTGACCCACCCCGCTGTCTTGTCCCCCCCAGTGTGTAGCCGTCTGGTACCCCCGTGTGCGGGGTCGAATTAACGCCTCTTGAGATACTTAATGTTTACAAGATTTTGAGGAGTGTGTATGTGCGTGTGTGTGTGTGTGTGCGTGTGCGTGTGTGTGTGTGTGTGCGTGTGCGCGTGCGCGCGCGCGTGCGCGCGCGCGTGTGTGTGTGTGTGTGAGAGATTCATTCATGTGCTATTGGTGGCATGTATTCCAGAATCCATTTGATCAATGCAATCTACACCACATGCTAAGACAATCTAAAACCTCACACAATTATGCTGCCTACTTTCTTCTTCTTTATCCGTGTGTGTGCGTGCGTGTGTGTGTGTGTGTGTGTGTGTGTGTGTGTGTGTGTGTGTGTGTGTGTGAAATAACTGTCACAGGTAGTTAGCCGTTTATCACCCGGAGTACATACTACGTTAAAACACAGGTTATCAAGATCTGCTGCGCTGTCATAGAGTGAAATCCCAGTGTCGATTGCGTGACAGAAGCAGTTGTGTCTTTCCGTTTAACGAAAGGCTCATAATCAACCAGGAAAAGAGGACTTTTGGCTAAACGAATCAACATCGATAGCTGGCTTCCATTGCATGAGTTGCGATTGAAGAACTGAATGGCCCGAAGACAACAAAACTGGGCGCAGGCTTCATATTCTTCACGGGAGGATACGTGACGAAGTGGTTAGCAATCCTCCTGACGCTCCGACGGTTATGGGTTCGATTTCAGCCTACACCGTTCGATTCGCGAGTGCATGTTTCTCGGAGACTCGTGGGTCGATGGAGCCAAGTTCATACTTTGTGCGACGCTTTCATCAGGCAGCCCTGAGGAAAGAGATCGTGCCATATGGGATATAACCCGGTGCAATGAAGTCTATCCTATTGTCTTGTAACGCCCTTTTTTCTGTTCTTCAGATGGTAGCTGGGGTTCGGTTCTTGTATACTGACTGGGTTTTTTTTTTTTTTACGGGAGAAATAGGAGCACCCGTGACCAAGTCTGAATTTGATATAAAATAAAATCTAACTCCACTGCTGGGTGTGTCTTTAGTTGATATTGAATAGCATTACACATCAGTGTTGGATGTGTATATAGTTGATATTAAATAGCGTCATTGTTGGATGTGTCTATAGTTGATATTAAATAGCGCTGGACTTCATTGTTGGATGTATCTATAGTTGATACTGAATAATATAAAAAGTCACTGCTGGATGCATCTATAGTAAAAGTGCCAATTCACGCGCCTAGAAGGGCATCGTGCATACGGTGCCAGGCCCATATTTGGTGTACAGACCAACCGGCCCTTGGTGAGTGGTGTGGTCACTATCGGCACTTTGTCAGTGGTGTGGTCACTATCGGCACTTGGTCAGTGGTGTGGTCACTATCGGCACTTGGTCAGTGGTGTGGTCACTACCGGCACTTGGTCAGTGGTGTGGTCACTATCGGCACTTGGTGAGTGTTGTGGTCACTATCGGCACTTGGTCAGTGGTGTGGTCACTATCGGCACGTGGTCAGTGGTGTGGTCACTATCGGCACTTGGTGAGTGGTGTGGTCACTATCGGCACTTGGTGAGTGGTGTGGTCACTATCGGCACTTGGTGAGTGGTGTGGTCACTATCGGCACTTGGTCAGTGGTGTGGTCACTATCGGCACTTGGTCAGTGGTGTGGTCACTATCGGCACTTGGTGAGTGGTGTGGTCACTATCGGCACTTGGTGAGTGGTGTGGTCACTATCGGCACTTGGTCAGTGGTGTGGTCACTATCGGCACTTGGTCAGTGGTGTGGTCACTATCGGCACTTGGTGAGTGGTGTGGTCACTATCGGCACTTGGTGAGTGGTGTGGTCACTATCGGCACTTGGTGAGTGGTGTGGTCACTATCGGCCCTTGGTCAGTGGTGTGGTCACTATCGGCCCTTGGTCAGTGGTGTGGTCACTATCGGCCCTTGGTCAGTGGTGTGGTCACTATCGGCCCTTGGTCAGTGGTGTGGTCACTATCGGCACTTGGTGAGTGGTGTGGTCACTATCGGCCCTTGGTCAGTGGTGTGGTCACTATCGGCCCTTGGTGAGTGGTGTGGTCACTATCGGCCCTTGGTGAGTGGTGTGGTCACTATCGGCACTTGGTGAGTGGTGTGGTCACTATCGGCCCTTGGTCAGTGGTGTGGTCACTATCGGCCCTTGGTCAGTGGTGTGGTCACTATCAAACCGGCTGCCTTCCCTTCCCAGGACATTCTTGGTACCCGTGTTAAACTAGATCGATTTGAGACACGAAGTCAATATTTGTTAGTCATTACCTTCAGGTTATCAGCTGCTAATCGATCTCATGACTATCGAGTCAGCAGGCGAGTATCTGGTCACTACATTGCCGAGGCTGCCTGTTGGATATGTCAATAGTTGATAGTAAATAGTATTAAACGTCACTGTTGAATGTGTATAGTTGATAGTAAATAGTATTATACGTCACTGTTGAATGTGTATAGTTGATAGTAAATAACATTATACGTCATTGTTGAATGTGTATATAGTTGATAGTAAATAACATTAAACGCCATTGTTGAATGTGTGTATATTTGATATTAAATAACATTAAACGCCATTGTTGAATGTGTATATAGTTGATAGTAAATAACATTAAACGCCACTGTTGAATGTGTGTATATTTGATATTAAATAACATTAAACGTCATTGTTGAATGTGTATATAGTTGATAGTAAATAACATTAAACGATATTGTTGAATGTGTGTATATTTGATATTAAATAGCATTAAACGCCATTGTTGAATGTGTATATAGTTGATAGTAAATAACATTAAACGCCATTGTTGAATGTGTGTATATTTGATATTAAATAACATTAAACGCCATTGTTGAATGTGTATATAGTTGATAGTAAATAACATTAAACGCCACTGTTGAATGCGTGTATATTTGATATTAAATAACATTAAACGCCATTGTTGAATGTGTATATAGTTGATAGTAAATAACATTAAACGCTATTGTTGAATGTGTATATAGTTAATACATAGCGCTGGATTTTATTGTTGCATGTTCTATAGTTGATATTAAATAGCATTGAACGCTATTGTTGGAGTGTATATAGTTGATATTAAATAGCATTAAACGCAACATTTTTGGATGTGTATAAAGTTATCAAATAACACTGCATTTTAATGTTGGATGTGTTTATAGTTGATATTAAATAGCATTAAACACTATTGTTGGATGTGTATATAGTTGATATTAAATAGCATTAAACGCTATTGTTGGATATGTATATAGTTATCAAATAACGCCGAAGTTCATTGTTGGATGTGTCTGTAGTCGGTATTAAATAGCGCTGAATAGAAATAGTGCAGGTTGTGTGACAGTTTATTCCATGCTCAGTCTTCGTAGACTTAGATGGATAGGACATGTTCGGAGGATGGATGATGGTAGAATACCAAATGACATCTTTTTTGGCAAATTACAGATGGGTAGAAGATCTCCGGGCCGGCCTCTACTGCGATACAAAGATGTGTGTAAGCGAGACATGATTGATACAGGCA
>JACEFZ010014526.1:262500-267500 GCA_014155875.1 Cepaea nemoralis
ACAAATTTAACATAATCATAATCTTATATTTGATACGATTCATCTCTCCGCTAATGCTTATTACGTCATTCATTTCAGCGAATGACGTTCATCGTGACAAGGATATGAATACTTCATTCAAGAATCGACGTCATTACGCCCCGGACATTCCCTACGGGTTCATTTTTCTACACAACCACCGAAGTGTTCCCATACTGACTATTCCATTAGCTATTTCACGACGACTCTACTTAGCTTTTTCTCTAGGCTCAGAGTATCTTCCAGAGCCCCTACTCCCCTCGGAGCCAATCTTTATACACTCCCTTATGATCTAGTCTTTAGTCACTCCCTATGAGGCAGTCTTTACTGACTCTCTTATGAGCCAGTCCTTAGTCACTCGCTTATGAGCCAGTATTTAGTCACTCGCTTATGAGCCAGTATTTACAACCTCCCTTCTGAGCCAACTTTAGTCACTCGCTTATGAGCCAGTCTTTAGTAACTTCCTTATGAGACAGTCTTTACCCCCCCCCCCCCTTTTCCCCTTTTGAGCCAGGCTTTCCAGATACGGAGATTGTCTGTTCAGCTACATTTTCCATCTCCATCCTATCCCAGGAAAACCATACAACAGAACCTTTGACATAAAGCAGCTCTCCGCCCAGAAGGTTAGCAGCGACTAATCTATCAGCCTTTTCTTTGCCCCGCACACCATGATAGCTTGGGCATAAAATCGAGGAGAGAAGATATAAGAAATTATGATATACTATATTACGTCGTTGTAATACCATTTTTTCTGGTTCGCTTGCTGTGATCTCACACGTGTTCCATACAGCAAATACACTGTATCAATCATACTCCACCACAGCAAATACACTGTAACAACCATACTCCCACCCACAGCAACTACACTGTAACAACCATACTCCCACCCACAGCAACTACACTGTAACAACCATACTCCCACCCACAGCAACTACACTGTAACAACCATACTCCCACCAATAACATCTGGTCTTTTCTCTACAATCGTCAGCTTTCTTTAACAGAAAGAATACGTGCTCGGAGTTTCTTGCTGTGTAAGGCCATGTTTCTTCAAATAAAGAAAGCATATAACTTTTGACTCCAGGAATTATCGGCGCCCATTTTAAACCCCTAACACTAGCTTTCACATTGAGGGCGAATTCCATATTGAAAAAACCGCTTCACCAGCAATCATTGGCTACTTAGCAAACATGAAACAGCCTTTCTAGAACGATTCAAACCGTGAAAGCAAAAGCATATGAGCTCTTCTCGATACAGGGTTGGAAAAAGAAACTGGCTGCTCTTCAGTCAATAGAGGAGAACAATCAAACTAACGAGCAAATACTAGTTCTCGGGGAAAGCCAGGAGAGTTACAACGAGAGTTCGCCATTTGGATGCCATGTTGTGTTTGATCGACAAGCTTGCAGTTAAATGTTGATTGAGGTGCAGTAACGTTTGTGTTGTTTGTTTATACGTTTAAAGATTCGTTCCGAACTAAAACAGTTAATGAAATTTGTAGTATAGTATATGAGATGCAAGGAATGTGTTTGTTACGGATGTTAGGTTTAGGTCTTTACATTTGATTTGAGTTATTGTTAATTAACATACCAACAGCTCTTTCGATGACTGGTTTTGTAGAAAAGAGGAGTTCAAATAAAAACACACAATATGAAGATAAGTTCGACGCATGGAAAAACGCACAATTATAAGCGAACAGTTTGACCGAAGTCTTTATCAACCAAACAACACAAAAGAAAACACTAAAATATTTTAACAACGGACGAAACTAAATGATAAGTCAAATGAGTTTCGTCATGTAACTAGGTTACCAACTAACACTATACCACAACAAGCAATTGATGTACATACCAAATGGAAGCAGAAGAAAGAGGCCGACCAGCGTAAACTAGTCGTAAACAATAGACAGAGGGGATCCCCAGGGTCCATGGGGATCTCGCTCGATACACGAAGTCCATAAACGGACATTCTCTCCGCTGTTTATGCTTCACCTCGACTCCGCAAGGTACAAGAGGAACAAGGATAGATGAGATGAGTGAGAACACAAGTGAATATTTACCAGGACTTTCTCCAATGGGGAAACTTCTAGCAGAAAAGGCCCAGACTTATACTAGAGAGCAAGCTCTAAGTTGGCAGTAGATGATAGATGTGTTGTAAATACAAACCTATACATCAGAAAGCCTGTTTGGAATGTGTTGCAGATAACGGAATAAGGAATACAGTTGTTGTTGACTGTATCGATGTTCATAGACAGAAAGATGTATACAGATTCAAAGGGGCACACATTTATGCTTTATAGACTGTCCTAGTCGACACTGTGGCAGAGGAGTTACAAATGCAATTCGCAATCGCACATACTGCGTTCTAAACATAGCTCCGGGCGATTTGGAAGCAGACTGACTATCTGTGGATTTCATTCATTTGGTATGAGTGCAAAGGCTAATGTACGAGTCTTGAAAAATGAGAGTATAGCATATGAGACTACGACCTCCAGCATGAGAATGGAGGTGGAGACAGTAACAGCGGCATTCTGGTGGCTAGAGGAGACTACTGCAACACACGTTGTATTCATTACGGATTCAAAGAGTATGCTTAGCAAGGTGGAGAAAGGAATGTTTCGTGTGGCATGGCTCTCATCGCTTCAGAGGTCACATATTGTGAGAATTGTAGGGATATTTTGCCCTGGCCATGCGGGGGTACGGGGGGATGAACAGGCTGATAGGCTAGCAGGGAGGGCACCTCTTGGTGGTATTTTGCCTATGGACAAGGGGGAGGTGGTCGTGCGCTTGTGGGACTAGGTGGAGAAGTCGGAGGAACAGATTGAGAACCCATGTGTGGAAAGAATGAGATTGCGGGGGATCGGCAGGGGTTCTGGAAGAATCTCAAAATTGAGAGGGAAGACCAGGAGAATGTTTAATCAGATAGCGGTGGGAACGATTAGTAGTATGACTCTTTGCTGGTTGTTGAACAAGGAGACGGAGCACGTATGGGTATGTCCTGAGTGCAGTGATGTCGTGTCTTAACTCAACTCAACTCAAGAACAACTCAACTCAATTGGTATGAGTGCCTGTCGCTCAAAAAGCAACTGCAAACTACTGAACGTAAACTCGCCAAGAAATCAGCAACAGCCAAAAAATGCTTTGCTTGACTATAAGGATATGTGACAAACTAGACTTCAAATGCTTTTATTAAAGTGAAAGATCAGGAACTCCACGACATCATGCTGTAGGTCGTCTACAGAACGTCGCTCTTATCACGACCCATCCAAAAGCCTCTCAATCTCTTGCCAGTTATCTCGGATCATGCACCCCCATGCCCAAGGTTTCTAGCATGTCCTGTGTCCAGTTTCGTGCTGTCCCTTCTTGCAGGAACCATGTCTTCCATCTTCATTATGTCCCGGTTGCTGACAAGTGTGATATGACCAATGTATTGTTTTAATGCCTTCGCTCGCCTTGAACTCACGTCCGTGTACGCACAACTACGTCTAGTGCACAGGACTGCTTTTTGTGCGTGGATTAGCTTTCATAAATTTTACCAGGCGAACCCACTGTGATTTCTGGGGTACTTGTAATTTACATCCCGAAGTCAAGGAGGCGAGGTCAATATTTTAGTCCAACTGACACCCAAGACAAGGATGAGAAGTCAACATTTTAGTCCTGCTGACCGACGTATGGAAACGATCCCACTACGCCACGGCCAGCAGAGATCTGTATGTTAAACCTCTCACGGCGACGCCCATTCCATGTATTAAACTGCTCTGGTTTAAGTGTTCATTGTGTCCCAGTATTTATAATAACGATTTTTAAGCCGCGAAGAATGACGGACGCTGTATGGATGGAGCACCATACACAAATCGCGATCGTCTGATCGCCAGGCAACATGTTCCAGTCTTCTGCCTGGTGTTAACTTTAGTGTGCCCAAACCCTCAACCCACCCACGCCAGGCCGTCCCATCTGTTGCTGTCTTCTGCAGCCCAGCCACGACCATTCATCTATATCTTTAATTTGGAGGTCAGCGTGGCCGAATGGATAAGAACACATGTTCTTAAACATCCGGTGTGCTGATGCCAAGGTAAGGGGTTCAACCCCTACACAGGACAGTTGAACTAACAGGTTGACTTCTCGTCCTTTACTTGGGGATGTCAGTTACAAGTACCTCTGAAGTCAGAGTTGGTTCACCTGATGGCGAGGGACAGTGGTAATAGGGAAAGCAAATCCACACTGCACAATTCAGTCCAGTGCTACTATAAGTAGTGTGTATGGACTACGCTTGAGTTCAAAGTGAGCGAGAACCCAAATAAATATATCTCTTATTTTCTTATTCGTGTAGTGTTTATAACTGCCTCTATTTCTCTTGCCCTGTAAATTTCAGAGGAAGGTCTTTATAGTTATACGCCTGTTCTCAATACGTCCTACCCATCGCCAGTTTTCTTGTCCTCACCACTTGATTCACTGCATTTTGTCTATTCTTTCCCATACAGCAAGGTACTATAGACAGTAGTTGTAGCTTGACCGGTTGTGTATGTCTGCCTGCCTGTCTGTCTCATAACATGGTCATTTCCATTGATTACGTTCACAACATTCATTTTACTTAGTTTGTTTGTTTGTTTGTTTGTTTGTTTGTTTGTTTTGTTTGTTTGTTTGTTTGTTTTTGTTTTTAATAATAGATTTTTAAAAAGATGAGTGGTTACAAGGGCTAAATGTAAGGCAGGCCTGAAGGCCCAGTTTGTGACCCTTTGAAAATAAAGTTCGTTCGTTCGTTCTCCTTAAACTCCACATTTGTAATTCTGTCATAAGACTGTAATCCTTCTATCCTACACAAACACACATTCATGAATTTCTGTAGTGTATTGGACAATGTTGTAGTAATTCTCCATATTTCTGACCCCTACAGTAGTACTGATTTATGGGACATTGTTGTAGTAATTCTCCATATTTCTGACCCATACAGTAGTACTGATTTATGGGACATTGTTGTATTAATTC
>JACEFZ010014526.1:270000-272500 GCA_014155875.1 Cepaea nemoralis
CATTATACAATGTAGTGCTGGTTTGTATTGTTTACATGTTGGTATTGTATTCAGCCATTTTAAACGTCACAGCGCAGGTCAGCATGGCCGAATGGATAAGAAAGCGTGTTCTTAAATATCCGGTGTACTGATGCCGAGGTTAGGGGTTCAACCCCTACATCCGACAGTTGGACTAAAATGTTGACCTGTCGTTCTTGACTTGGAGACGTAAATTACAAGTACCTCTGAAGTCGGAGTGGGTTCGCCAGATGGCGAGGGACACTGTTAATAGGGAAAGCTAGTTCACACGCAAAATTCAGTCCAGCACTACTAGAAGTTGTGTGTATGGACTAAGCTTGAGTTCAAAGCGAGCGAGCGAGCAAAAAAACAAAAGTCACAGTACCCGTCTATTGTGTGGCCACCCTGACGCGGTAGAGAGGCCTACGTGTTAGTGATGATCCCAGTAAGCTGTGCCTATGGTAGCAAAACTGCAAGTATGGTCTTCTACGACCTCAGTGGACTGCACACACACACAGCAGACCACACACAGATTCAGTGATCTACGTGCAGGTTCATTGGCCCACGCACAGACTCAGCGACCCATACACAAACTCAATAGCCTACACAGATTCAGCGACCCACAAACTAACACAATAGCCTACACAGATTCAGCGACCCACAGACTAACTCAATAGCCTACACAGATTCAGCGACCCACAGACTAACTCAATAGCCTACACACATTCAGCGACCCATACACAAACTCAATAGCCTACACAGATTCAGCGACCCACATACTAACTCAATAGCCTACACAGATTCAGCGACCCACAAACTAATACAAAAGCCTACACCAGTGTTTCCCAACGTGGGGCCTACGCCCCACAGGGGGGCAATTCGATTGTTAAGGGGGGCAATTCGAAAATGGAAGAAATCGGCTGGATATAACAAAACGGGGAGACTTGAGACTGAAGTTAACTAAATTGGAACCTGACATAAAATCTCTTTGCAGCAAGCATCAAGCGCAAGGATCTCACTAAATTTAAATAATTACTAATAATTAAAATAATATAGAAAAATCTTTCATTAAAATTATTTTGTACTTGAATTTCAGTTCTCCATTATGTTTTGAAAATTTACTTACTGTGTTTGCTCAATAATTTCCTAGTGATTTCTTCCTAAAACCTATCGGTCCTTTGGCTTGGATCGGGTGCATTTACTGCTCTCCCCCCAGTAGTGCGCCTGGTCTGGTCGGGGGCCGGGATGATCAAATAAAAACCCATCACATATCTTCACCTTAGATGTGGGCCTGGTGGACCACTGTGGGCAATAGCTCACAGTGAGACTAAGGGTCCACACAAAAAAGGGGGAGGCGGGGGAAGCAGCTTGTCTGGGGTAACCGACCGCCAAACCAAAAAAAAATAAAAAAATTCACCCGACACACAGGGACACGGGACCTTGGGGGGGGGGGGGGGGGGGGGGGTGCGCGGCTCTGGCCCCTCTGGGAACCGTGAGCCCTTCTAATAAAATAAAAATTCAAGTTTCTTTAGTGAACATTTCAATTTTTTAATATAAAAAATTATGCATGGGGGGGGGGGGGGGGGGGCATAAGAATTTTAGAAAGGCTTAGGTGGGGCGTAGCACAAAAAAGGTTGGGAAACACTGGCCTACACAGATTCAGCGACCCACAGACTAACTCAATAGCCTACACAGATTCAGTGACCCACATACCAACTCAATAGCCTACACAGATTCAGCGACAAACAAACTAACACAATAGCCTACACAGATTCAGCGACCCACAAACTAACACAATAGCCTACACAGATTCAACGACCCATACACAAATTCAATAGCCTACACAGATTCAGCGATTCACAAACTAACTCAATAACCTATATAGACTCAGAGGTCTGCACATAGACAACTGACAGCACACAGGATCAACGACCCATATACAAACTCATTGGGCAAGTAGATCGATAATCCGGTGGATAAATAGATATATATATATATATATGAAGAACGGGAAAACAGTTGGGCAAGATGGAATTACAATAGAAGATTGGAGAATTTGGAGTAGATATATTAATCAAAATTTTAAAGCTATTTACAGCAGGGGATAATTACCAAACGATATGCTGAAATCTGTATTTATAACTATACTAAAAAGACTAGAAGCAATTTAATGCGAAAATGTTCGTACAATAGACATCATAAACCATGTACACTAAGCTTCTACTCAGAATTATAATCAGAAGAACAAAAACAAAAAGGAAATAAAAAGTGAAAATGGTGAAAAACAGCATGGGTTTATTGAAGGAAAGGATACAAACAAAGCAATATATACATTACGGACGCTATTAGAAAGATCATTAGAGATACGTAAAGACAGATATTTGTGTTTCATAGATTATAATAAGGCATTTGATAAAGTAAAACATGATGAACTGATTAACATGTTGGAAGAAATTAACATTTATGGGAAAGATCTCAGAATAATAAAATATATTTAGCTGGA
>JACEFZ010014526.1:275000-300743 GCA_014155875.1 Cepaea nemoralis
CGTGCTTTCCACCCTTTAGCGAACGACGATCGCTGGCGTGAAATCCTAGTCCTAATGGCTACCTCCCACAGCGCACTAACGTTTCATATGGGTCTGAAAGTAATATTTAAAAACTAATAACCAAGACAATATGTATAAAAAAAATGTTAGTTGCATATCCTTTGCAGGACGTCGCACTCAACCCCATAATTTTTTGGTAGTTTGTGATCTCTTGGCAAGTTTACGTTCAGTAGTTTGCCACTGATGTCTGAACGACCGGCACCCATATCAATTTATTAAAAAAAAAAAAAAACGCTAGATAACCTGAAAGTTAGACCTACCGTCACGACTGCTTGAGTAAACCACCCCAATTATCCCCACCTCTTCTCTTTAACAGTTAAAGTGGTAAGTCTTTTCAAAGAGGTTTGGGTCTTGAACATCTGTGGTAGCAGACGTTGTAAAATAGCCTATCCACACATTGAGTGCACGTCGTTCGGAAAACAATGGCAAACTACTGAACGTAAACTTGCCAAGAAATCACAAACAGCCAAACATTGCCATGGTTGACTGCAACGCCCTGTAAAGGATATGCAACTAACTTTTAACACACTGAACACAGGAGTGGCGGTGACGTAGTGCCCAGACGCTGATCTCTCGGCCCGGTGCTCGTGGGTTCATATTCGTACCAGGCCGGATTTTTTAAATTGACCTGAGCTCTCAGATAGACGTGGCATAAAAAAAAAAGTCTTACAAGTCGAGAGGATCGACTTCATTGCACCGGGTTGTATCCCATATGGCTAAGTCTCTTTCCGCAGGGTCGCCTGCCGAAAGCGTCGCCCAAAGCACGAACTCTGTGGCTTCATCGACGACCCACAGGAGTCTTCGAGGGGAATGCACTCGTGAACCGAAGGACATAGTCCGGAATCAAACCTACGACCCTCGGAGCGCGAGGCAGACGGCTTGACCACTTCGCCATGGAGCCTCCCTGAGACGTGGCATAAAATGTGTACCAGGAAATGTGTTAGAAAGTAAAGGCAGCCCGTATGATACTGATCACATGACATACCGATTGCCGATTTCTGTATTCAGATGTGGGTCTAGCAATGTCCAATGCGCATTAAAGCGTGCTAAAGGACCCTACACTCTACTCCACCTGGTTTACACATTGTAAACGGTTTTTCTTTTTTTTAATATATATTCACTTGGCTTCCATGGTCAGTCCAGCTTAAAATGGTACAAGGAACACGTTCTGAGAATTACAGGCGGCTTGATATCACATATCGAGCGCTGTCGGGTAGTTACAAATACAGGATTAGCATCATATACCCAATAAACCTATATATTGTAAACGTGCCCTTTACTTACTTCAGTGGCGGTCAGCGTGGCCCGAATGGATAAGAATGTCCGTTCTTAAACATCCGTTATGCTGATGACGAGGTAGCGGGTTCAACCCCTACACAGATCAGTTGAACTAAAAATGTTGACTTCTCCACCTTGACTTAGGGACGCAAATTGTACGTACCTCTGAAGTCAGGGTGGGTTTGCCTGGTGGCGAGAGACACTGGTAATTGGGAAAGCAAATACACACGCAAAAATCTGCCCAGCCTACTAGAAGCATCAGCGTGTATGGACTACGCTTGAGTTCAAAGCAAGTGAAAGAAAACCAAATTTACTTCAGTATTGAAACTATACTGTAAAGAAGTGAAACAAATATCTTGTGATAAGGTTCTGCTTTCCGAAACGCTGGCGGGCCCCTTTGTATCAATTGCGTTTTCTTGCTCCTAAACAAACAAACGAATGCGGTTTTCGCAGTCAAAACGGTGGTTAAACTAGGGCACAATTTCGCCAAATTTTGAATACGTTTTTGATTAACCCACTTGAGAGTCGCATCTCTACAACAGTGGGCGCGTGCCAGCGATCTTGTAGGCCTGGAGTGCTACAATAAGAAGAGACCCAATTGGGGGCAGCGCCGGCAACTCACGCGCCGCGAGTTATTTGTCCTTGATCGCGTGACGCTCTTCATAAGAGTCTGAGCTGGCCTCCGAGGACAACTAAAGATGTCGAGCAAGTAAGTTGGGGTCGCCCATGTCGGAAACACAGACGAACACGATGGCGTCGTGTGCCGGAAGTGGCGAAGGGTCTGGAACACGAGCTAGGGTAATAGAAATTTTTAGAAATGATTTGATCATCATTTGACCATGATCAACATTTTTATACAGCTTTCCGAATTCCCGAGGGTGTTTGTCAACGATGGAATAATACGGGGAAAATGAAAGTGGCCGGGACAAACGGGGGGAAAGAAATAGAATCAATAGACATGGGATCGCCGGACATGAGGGGAAAATGGGATTTTAATTATCCATAGGCCAATTTTGTGAAAGTGTGCGGTTAAATGTTTATCTATGATAGTCGTGCTTTCATTGCCTGGTTCTGTGGCTAAACCTGCATTTGATCACTTATTCGGCTGTTTAACTGCGTCGCGCTATGTTATACAATGTAATAACAGCTTACAAATCCTCCTCCTCCTCCTCCTCCTCCTCTTTTGTTTCTTCTTGTGATGCTGTGGCCATGCCATTCCTTCTCCACTTCCATCAATTTCTTCATGTATGTTTATTTTCTTTTTTCTTTAGTACCACTTCCTTTCTCTTCTTACTGCTCGTCCCTCCCCCCCCCCCTCTCTCTCTCTCTCTCACTCTCTCTATCTCTCTCTTTTTCTAGAAAACAACACGTGTGTGTGTGTGTGTGTGTGTGTGTGTGTGTGTGTGTGTGTGTGTGTGTGTGTGTGTGTGTGTGTGTGTGATTTATCTTGTTTTTGGTATCTTTCTTCTATATTTTGTTTTTTGCAATATTCTTCAATTCAATTCATTCATTCATTCATACATTCATTCATTCGTTCATTCCTCATCATCATCATCATCACCTTCTTCTTCTGCTTCGGTTGCTGCTGTTGCTTTTTCTTCTTCTTCTTCTTCTTCTTCTTCTTCTTCTTCTTCTTCTTCTTCTTCTTCTTCTTCTTCTTGTTGGCCACAGTGTCTTTTACGATTGTACCTTCAGGCAAGGTGTCACGATTAACTGGGCTGTTTATTTATTATTATCATTTATTATTATTGTTTATTATTATTGTTTATTATTATTAGAGCAGCTCGTTATTCCAACAGAGCCCTCTAATGTTGAGCGTGACAATAAATATGTCTTCACTGGCTGTATGGAGGACAGTCCCACAGACCACGTTTAGCAGCCTGTACATGCCGGCGAGGCAGAAAGACTAAGCCCACGCGTGTGTGTGCTGTGTGCGTTTGTGTGCCCTATGAGTTACACTTATAACGTCATGCGCGATGTCGGACGGGGGTTCGACGCACTTGTTCGTTGCCCGCTTCAGTTATCAGTTATCAGTTGGGGTATCTTCGTTGCACTCCGGACATGTCCATAGGTGCTCAGATCCTCCCCCCAGCATATGCATCAGCGTCCGGTGGCTAATAGTGCCAGTTCTGTGTTGGTTGACGAGGCGCTTTGTTTTCCCGATGTACCTTCTCGCGTCTGGCTGTGCCGATTCTTACTCCCAGGTCTTTCATCCTGGAAAGCGATGTGGAATCACTGGCGTCAAAATCCTCTGTTCTCGCCATATCTTTAAGGGCGTTAATGACATCGGCACGATCCATGGGCTGGCCATCTACAGGGGGTGCAGAGCCAGCCAATTTATCAGCTCGTTCATTTCCCTCGACTCCCGCATGTCCCGGGACGAAGATGAAGGTGACTTTGCGGACAACAGACTTCCGCAGCGACTCAGTCCACTGTCTACGTACAGATCCAGCTTCGACCTTCTGAATCATGCTCATTGAATCACTTAGTACACACACGTTGGTATAATGCTGTGATTCCAGCCATATGAAAGCCTGTGTAACTGCCATCACCTCCATCGTCATGCTGCTCGTGGTCATAGAGTGGGCACCACTGGATTCTTGAACGGTTCGGCCCGCTGAACGGGCTGTAAATGCCCACGCACTTCTCTGCTGCTTTACAACAGATCCATCTGTATAGATGAGCACTTCGGGGCTATCTGAGTGATCATAGATGAGCGCGTTAACCTCTGCATTGACAGCGGCAGGGTTCTGCTCTCTGCACCGTCTGTCGAGTGTGATAATGCAGGAGAAGGTACACTTAAAAGCTGGAGGCACCGGCACCCATTCCTTGCCGGGGTTGATACTGGTAAGACTGCAGACCTGTCCGACGACATCTTCCGCCCGACCCATCCATGATTTGCCCCTCTTTAGCCTGTCACCCTTTTCTCTGAATACAGCGTCATGCAGAGGGTGCTGCTCATCTGCACTTATTTTTAAGTATGCACGAGCTCTCCAGATCTTGATCCTGTGTTCCATTGTCGGGAAGTCAAGGAGGTATCTCATTGCTACACAGCTGGTGTCTCTCGTGCAGCCCAAAATGATGCGCATGGCTTCGTTTTGTACCTTTTCAAGTCTTCCAATCTGTGTAGGGCTGACAGTGAGGATGGCCAGGGCATACTCGATGCGTGAAAGCACAAGTCCTTGGAACAGAAGTAATAGCAGTCTTTGCTCGATATTGGCAGTCGCCATGACTCTCATTGCTGCCAAACCTTTTCGAGCCTTCGTTATGACATAGTCGACATGATCTTTGAAGGACAGGCTACGATCAAGCCTCACGCCAAGATATGTCATTGACTGGGTTCTACTCAGAATGCTCCCATCCATTCTAACTGCCGGCAGGTCTGTTTTCACAATATGGTTGTTTAGTGAGAACCATGTAACCGTTGCCTTTGCAGGGTTGACAAGGGCATCGGCATCAGCACACCATGAGGAAATTCGATCTAGTTCGCCCTGCATATAGTTGGCAACCGCCTGTCTATCTCGACCCTGTCGATACACGAGGATGTCGTCAACGAATGATAGAGTCCTACCCCTCCCATCCAACTGTTGTTCAGTGATCGGCACCGTATACACGTTGAATAGTACTGGTGACAGTGGTGAACCCTGTGGCAATCCTGGACATATCGTTATCGGCTCAGAAGACCAACGTTGCCCGCTAACACAGGGAAAGACTGGCCGCCCATTACTCCATGCCTTCAGGCCTACATGTGGTGGCCTGGTCACAGCACAGAACCAAGGCAAGTTTCTTCGGGTTTTTATAATGTCCCATTCTTGGGTTCGAAGCCTGGACATTGAACAAGCAACTAGAAAGTCGAATAGAGGCCCAGAATATGTCGTATTTCAAGGTAACAGAAACAATCGAATACAGATAATCTAGAAAAACTGGGAGTGAAAAGAGAGTTAATGAAAGGAATAAAACAGAGGCAAGTGAAATATTTCGGCCACGTTACAAGACATAGCACTCATAAAAAATCACACTGGATGGCAAGGTTGAAGGTAAACGAGTAAGAGGTAGATAACGATACAAGTGGGAAGATAACATCAAGAGATGGACGAATATCAATCTGACAGAATGTACTGTCAGGGCGAGAGACAGACAGTGTTGAAGATCAATTGCAGCCAGCCTTCATTGTGGAGATGGCACCTGATTGATTGATTGATTGATTGATTGATTGATTGAATGATTGATTCTTGGGTTAGGACATTCATTTAGTTGGCATGGAACAACACCAACCAGCGGCTAGAGCCTTCTTGCCAGAGTGTTACTAGGGGTTATGTTGTGTGCACCCTGACAACTTAAGAACGAACACGTCCAATAGCACAAAGAATAGCAGTTCCAAAAGCCGACCGAACGAATAAACGACTTTATTCATAGCACCATTAACTAATAATTAATTATAACAGTTCACCAACTTACATTTTCGTAATGCGTCATTTCCGGGCCCTCAATCCAGCGAGCGACACGGCTCACCCAGTTTTCTGCACTACCGTGTGTTTTCAAGCCTGATGTGTACTGGCCATCGCCCTTGCTGTAACCCAGATTCTACAACACTCTAACGCTGTCCATACCGCTTGACTCGTAGGCTTTCCTCTTCACCCTTGAAACACTGTCTACATCTTCATATGCTACAGCTGGTCCTGTTAATTCCCACGATGTGCACCTGGCTGTGTTTCCCGGACCAACCGCCTTCTCCATTGTCCGCCAACTGTGTTCGAACCACATCACGTGCCCTCCGTCCTGCCGCTCGATTGGCTACTATCTTTAGCCCGTTACCGGTGTCTTTCTCCTTATCGCCCTCTGTGATTATTTATCACTCTTAATGTCTCAACTATCTATGTTGCTGTTACTCCGGTCTTAAGTAATCTGACTCATTGCATATGCCCCCCGCAATTTCAAAAATGTTCTACATGTTTGGGTTCTTCCTTATCTCTACACTTGACATGAGTCAGCTTGGTCGCACATGCCTGTCCCCTGGTCGCACATATCTGTCTACTGTCTCATGCCTTTGAGCTTGCTTCTCCGTTCTCTTTAACTTCCCTCTGTGTTACCTTGATATTCTGCTATACCTTCACACAAATTATAATGTCGGACACGAATATCCGTCTATTCCCAAATAGACCTCGTGTGGCCTCAACCCCCTTTGCTATACTCTCTCGTGAGGATGTTCTTATCAATTACGAATGACCACTTACTCTCTTTAGATTGTTTAGGTGGGCGGTTTGCCCGCTGAAAACACGTTCGCAGTGTCTTGTCGTCTCTTTGTTGTTTTGCAAAGTCGTCGGTTTGGATGTCTGGGACCAGTCCATTGTCTGTTTGTTCAGCCCGAGGTATGGCCATGTTATCTTCTTCTTTGTCTTTCTTAGCCTGCTGTCTGGTAATCGCATTGCCATATGCCTTACTATAATCCCATGTCCGGGCTTCCTCTTCCGTACAATCTTTTGCCCCCGGTATGTTACCTATCATAAGTCCTGCACATGGGCTTGGTAATACCGCCACTCGTATTCTCCCTTCATAGTATGGGCAGAATATATGAACCCATGCTATAGCATACTTTTCCTTCGTGCCGCCGAAGGTACGGCATGTCACACTATCTCCCGTGTATTCACTGTTCAATACCAGACTCCGATCCACACCTACTATCGACGCCCCAGTATCTCTAACGCAAGTTGTCAACTTTCCGTTCACGAGTGCTTTGTGGACTTTCAAAGTCCCGTTATGAATGTTGGTCGCATTCGCCTCTCTTGTAGGCACTGTGTGCCTACCCGTGGGGTTACTGAACTCTTGTCTCTTATTCACGTCTGTCGCTATGTCTCGAACATTTGTCCTTTGGTCATGTTCTTCTTTAGTCAGTCGTCTCAGTCTACACTCTCTGGCTACGTGGCCCAGACTGTTACAGACCCAACATTTTCGACTGTTTATGTAGTCTACGTACCCCTCGACTCTATTAGAAGGACAGTTTCTGATGTACGAGTCGTACTTAGGGTTTCTATTTCCTATATCAACAGCCCCGTGTTGGCGACCACAATATGTACATTCACTTACTCGCTTTGATCGAGCTACCTTAGCTGGTCTCTGTAAGGCCGGTCTATATTGAGTAGTTTGGTGATCTCTATTCTTGGGTCTAATTCTGCTGGTCTTTACCTTGGTTATCCTTCCGTTTCTGAAGTTCTGTCTTAAGCTCTGTCACTGTCAACCCACACCTCACACCTAAATCTATGAAGTCCGACCATGTAGGCATGGTTATATGATGTATCTACTGAATGGTATATCTATTTCTATCTGTACACGCAGATCACTCAAGTGTTGCTGCTCGTCTTGTTATGATAACATCGACCAAGTGTTGACCCTGCTGTAACACTGTTCAAACCAATAATACCTTTGCCGGACAACCAACGGCACTTATCAACAGTTTAACTACATGAATACCTGTGGAGTGAGCAACCCCTAATGATGCTGGTACAATATATGCAGTCATGAAATGTGTCCAATGACCCTGGACCACTAAGCAGACTATACACAGTAATCAATAAGAAAAACTTGACCTTGTATCCCTAGCGCCGGTGTCCCTGGTGACTTGGTCCAACTGCTCGGCTTCCAGCTCCGCTTGTTTCAGGACTTGGTAAGGATCAGCCTGGCTCCAACTCGGTTCAACTGGCATGGACTTGATCAACTGGGTCGTCAGGTGAACTGGTGGCTCCCCAAACGTGGTGTAGATGCCACCTATGATACTACTGCCAACACATGTGAACCAAATCTGGAATGAATACTCAATGTTGATAACGCGATTAGTTCTTGAAAGCACTATAGTACATGTAGACCGTCTATCATGTTATTTATGTGGCTGCGCGCCCTTATTTGCACTTTTGGAGAACTTGAAATATTGTGCTTTATAGGCACCCTGCTAAATTAGCCACCAACATTGCTGTTGATACTCTACGTGGGTTCCACTGCTGTGGTTGATAGCCCTGATTGTTTGCTTTGCTGATACTCCTTTCGAAAAGTGTTCACTTTCCATCACAATGTCTATTTTCCCTGTCGGCAATGTTCTTAAAGAGATCAGATAACGTCTGTAGTATTCACACAATGTTTTCCCTCCTGCTGTTAAACAACACCTTCTCGAGCACCCTCATATCGTTGTGATAGTCTTATTGTTCAAACTCACTTTGACCCTCACCTGAATCAAGTCGGCACGCATTATTACTTTTGCTTTTCAACATCCCTTTTCCGTGTTATTTGATATTAATCACTGCTTCCTATTTGACTACTCATATTCTTTGGTTTTAATCACATTTCACACTTCACCTTTCAGTGTTATTTGATGCTAGCGATCACTTTCCTGAGTTGCTGATTATCGCTCACTGCGAGTCAATTTCTTGCAAATCGTGTTGCTATGTTCAACCGTGCAATGCTCTACCACTAGCCATGATTCATAATTCGTAAGCTTCTATTCTGGTTTTTACTCATAACTCTTTCTACGATATTATTGAGCATCGCTCATTGTTGCACCTATTCCTTATTCCACACCGATCTTTGCTATCACAAATCATATTATAGTTCACAATTAATACAATGGTATCTTTGTAGCTTCATACTGTTGCCGGCTTTCCACTAGTCGTGTTCTAATATTTGTTCTTAACTTCGATCTGTTACTAGAACTTTCCAAGCTGATTACTTTTTTCCGTGAGAATCGCTCACTTTCGTATCGTCCTCCATTCCCTGGATTCAGTCTCCGTGACGTCCCCCATGATTGCCAGAGTGTTACTAGGGGTTATTTTGTGGTGCATCCTGACAACTTAAGAATGAACACGTCCAATAGCACAAAGAATAGCAGTTCCAAAAGCCGACCGAACGAATAAATGACTTTATTCATAGCACCATTAACTAATAATTAATTAGAACAGTTCACCAACTTACATTTTCGTAATGCGTCATTACCGGGCCCTCAATCCAGCGAGTGACACGGCTCACCCAGTTTTCTGCACTGCCGTGTGTTTACAAGCCTGATGTGTACTGGCCATCGCCCTTGCTGTAACCCAGATTCTACAACACTCTAACGCTGTCCATACCGCTTGACTCGTAGGCTTTCCTCTTCACCTTTGAAACACTGTCTACATCTTCATATGCTACAGCTGGTCCTGTCAATTCCCACGATGTCAACCTGGCTGTGTTTCCCGGACCAACTGCCTTCTCCACTGTCCGCCAACTGTGTTCGAACCACATCACGTGCCCTCCGTCCTGCTGCTCGATTGGCTACTATCTTTAGCCCGTTACCGGTGTCTTTCTCCTTATCGCCCTCCGTGATTATTTATCACTCTTAATGTCTCAACTATCTATGTTGCTGTTACTCCGGTCTTAAGTAATCTGACTCATTGCATATGCCCCCCGCAATTTCAAAAATGTTCTACATGTTTGGGTTCTTCCTTATCTCTACACTTGACATGAGTCAGCTTGGTCGCACATGCCTGTCCCCTGGTCGCACATATCTGTCTACTGTCTCATGCCTTTGAGCTTGCTTCTCAGTTCCCTTTAACTTCCCTCTGTGTTACCTTGATATTCTGCTATACCTTCACACAAATTATAATGTCGGACACGAATATCCGTCTATTCCCAAATAGACCTCGTGTAACCTCAACCCCCTTTGCTATACTCTCTCGTGAGGATGTTCTTATCAATTACGAATGACCACTTACTCTCTTTAGATTGTTTAGGTGGGCGGTTTGCCCGCTGAAAACACGTTCGCAGTGTCTTGTCGTCTCTTTGTTGTTTTGCAAAGTCGTCGGTTTGGATGTCTGGGACCAGTCCATTGTCTGTTTGTTCAGCCCGAGGTATGGCCATGTTATCTTCTTCTTTGTCTTTCTTAGCCTGCTGTCTGGTAATCGCATTGCCATATGCCTTACTATAATCCCATGTCCGGGCTTCCTCTTCCGTACAATCTTTTGCCCCCGGTATGTTACCTATCATAAGTCCTGCACATGGGCTTGGTAATACCACCACTCGTATTCTCCCTTCATAGTATGGGCAGGATATATGAACCCATGCTATAGCATACTTTTCCTTCGTGCCGCCGAAGGTACGGCATGTCACACTATCTCTCGTGTATTCACTGTTCAATACCAGACTCCGATCCACACCTACTATCGACGCCCCAGTATCTCTAACGCAAGTTGTCAACTTTCCGTTCACGAGTGCTTTGTGGACTTTCAAAGTCCCGTTATGAATGTTGGTCGCATTCGCCTCTCTTGTAGACACTGTGTGCCTACCCGTGGGGTTACTGAACTCTTGTCTCTTATTCACGTCTGTCGCTATGTCTCGAACATTTGTCCTTTGGTCATGTTCTTCTTTAGTCAGTCGTCTCAGTCTACACTCTCTGGCTACGTGGCCCAGACTGTTACAGACCCAACATTTTCGACTGTTTATGTAGTCTACGTACCCCTCGACTCTATTAGAAGGACAGTTTCTGATGTACGAGTCGTACTTAGGGTTTCTATTTCCTATATCAACAGCCCCGTGTTGGCGACCACAATATGTACATTCACTTACTCGCTTTGATCGAGCTACCTTAGCTGGTCTCTGTAAGGCAGGTCTATATTGAGTAGTTTGGTGATCTCTATTCTTGGGTCTAATCTGCTGGTCTTTACCTTGGTTATCCTTCCGTTTCTGAAGTTCTGTCTTAAGCTCTGTCACTGTCAACCCACACCTCACACCTAAATCTATGAAGTCCGACCATGTAGGCATGGTTATATAATGTATCTACTGAATGGTATATCTATTTCTTTCTGTACACGCCGATCACTCAAGTGTTGCTGCTCGTCTTGTTATGATAACAGCGACCAAGTGTTGACCCTGCTGTAACACTGTTCAAACCAATAATACCTTTGCCGGACAACCAACGGCACTTATCAACAGTTTAACTACATGAATACCTGTGGAGTGAGCAACCCCAATGATGCTGGTACAAATATATGCAGTCATCAAATGTGTCCAATGACCCTGGACCACTAAGCAGACTATACACAGTAATCAATAAGAAAAACTTGACCTTGTATCCCTAGCGCCGGTGGCCCTGGTGACTTGGTCCAACTGCTCGGCTTCAGCTCCGCTTGTTTCAGGACTTGGTAAGGATCAGCCTGGCTCCAACTCGGTTCAACTGGCATGGACTTGATCAACTGGGTCGTCAGGTGAGCTGGTGGCTCCCCAAACGTGGTGTAGATGCCACCTATGATACTACTGCCAACACATGTGAACCAAATCTGGATTGAATACTCAATGTTGATAACGCGATTAGTTCTTGAAAGCACTATAGTACATGTAGACCGTCTATCATGTTATTTATGTGGCTGCGCGCCCTTATTTGCACTTTTGGAGAACTTGAAATATTGTGCTTTATAGGCACCCTGCTAAATTAGCCACCAACATTGATGTTGATACTCTACGTGGGTTCCACTGCTGTGGTTGATAGCCCTGATTGTTTGCTTTGCTGATACTCCTTTCGAAAAGTGTTCACTTTCCATCACAATGTCTATTTTCCCTGTCGGCAATGTTCTTAAAGAGATCAGATAACGTCTGTAGTATTCACACAACGTTTTCCCTTCTGCTGTTAAACAACACCTTCTCGAGCACCCTCATATCGTTGTGATAGTCTTATTGTTCAAACTCACTTTGACCCTCACCTGAATCAAGTCGGCACGCATTATTACTTTTGCTTTTCAACATCCCTTTTCCGTGTTATTTGATATTAATCACTGCTTCCTATTTGACTACTCATATTCTTTGGTTTTAATCACATTTCACACTTCACCTTTCAGTGTTATTTGATGCTAGCGATCACTTTCCTGAGTTGCTGATTATCGCTCACTGCGAGTCAATTTCTTGCAAATCGTGTTGCTATGTTCAACCGTGCAATGCTCTACCACTAGCCATGATTCATAATCCGTAAGCTTCTATTCTGGCTTTTACTCATAACTCTTTCTACGATATTATTGAGCATCGCTCATTGTTGCACCCATTCCTTATTCCCCACCGATCTTTGCTATCACAAATCATATTATAGTTCACAATTAATACACTGGTATCTTTGTAGCTTCATACTGTTGCCGGCTTTCCACTAGTCGTGTTCTAATATTTGTTCTTAACTTCGATCTGTTATTAGAACTTTCCAAGCTGCTTACTTTTTCCGTGAGAATCGCTCACTTTCGTATCGTCCTCCATTCCCTGGATTCAGTCTCCGTGACGTCCCCCATGATTGCCAGAGTGTTACTAGGGGTTATGTTGTGTGCACCCTGACAACTTAAGAACGAACACGTCCAATAGCACAAAGAATAGCAGTTCCAAAAGCCGACCGAACGAATAAACGACTTTATTCATAGCACCATTAACTAATAATTAATTATAACAGTTCACCAACTTACATTTTCGTAATGCGTCATTACCGGGCCCTCAATCCAGCGAGCGACACGGCTCACCCAGTTTTCTGCACTGCCGTGTGTTTTCAAGCCTGATGTGTACTGGCCATCGCCCTTGCTGTAACCCAGATTCTACAACACTCTAACGCTGTCCATACCGCTTGACTCGTAGGCTTTCCTCTTCACCCTTGAAACACTGTTTACATCTTCATATGCTACAGCTGGTGCTGTTAATTCCCACGATGTGCACCTGGTTGTGTTTCCCGGACCAACCGCCTTCTCCATTGTCCGCCAACTGTGTTCGAACCACATCACGTGCCCTCCGTCCTGCCGCTCGATTGGCTACTATCTTTAGCCCGTTATCGGTTTCTTTCTCCTTATCGCCCTCCGTGATTATTTATCACTCTTAATGTCTCAACTATCTATGTTGCTGTTACTCCGGTCTTAAGTAATCTGACTCATGGCACTTCTATATGAGAACATTTGGAATACAAGAAGAGAGGATGACCCAGGAACAGTTGACTAGATGAAGTAAAAGAGACTGAAGAAATCAAATGTGGCGTTAGTACAAGGAACAAGACAAGCGAAACACAGAAAAATACATCTGCCTCGTCTCTACGATGCTTCACGGCGAAAAAAAAAGTAGGACAAATGAAGAAGCAGAAGCAGACCCATGGGGCAGAATTGCGAACAGTTCTAGTCGGACAACGGTATGGTAATGGTCTTTGGATATCAGGAAGTTTAAAATGTAAGAAGACCGACTTCACTACACTGGGAGTATCCCATATGGCTTGGTGTCTTTCCCCGGAGAAGCTTGCCGACAGCGTCGCACAAAGCTCGAACTCCGTAGATTCAGCGACTACCCCAGGAGCTCTGAGAATATTTTATTCGTGAACCTAACCACAAAGACAGAAAACGAACAGACGGCATAACTGACAACCTTGAAACCCATTTAATTTTATTCATCTTCTTCTCACTCGCAAATCACACTGTTTTCTACACATTCTCAGACTACAACTGGTACCATTAGTATTGGAACACTTCGCTGGCTGTTGAAGATAGGACGGAGCATGTATGGTAATGTCTCGAGTGCTGTGATGTGGTTCTTGACTCAACTCAAGTAATGATATTTTCTTACATTAGCTTTCAACAAACATTCTACTAAAAACAGTCCGCTATTTTGTTAAAATAGTTCTTTTTTCAATACGTTTATTTGTAGAATATAATAAATACTGCCTCCGTGGCCAAATGGTCAAAGTACTGTGTCTCGGTTCCAAACAATGGTAATAAATTTAATTCTGTCGTATAAGTTCTATGGCTTAGCAATGGAAAAACCCAAGTGGCGTAGTGGCTAGCGTTGTTGTTATCCGGTGCGGATTCCGTGAGTTTAATTTTCCCGCCCCTCCCCCTTTTCCCTCCTCCCAAAAGGTGTTTTATTTTCATAGTTTCATGGCCCCAGGACCGACCCAGTCTCGTAAAATTGGTAAAATGAAGGATCGTGTTACGTGCCCTTGAGGCGTTTCAGCAAATAGGTCAGTAAAGGGCCCTTTCACACCTCTTACGGCACATTGGCCATATGGTGCCAGACTCACATTTCTACAGACCTCTCGGCACCCAGTGGCCATATGGTGCCAGACCCACATTTCTACAGACCTCTCGGCACCCAGTGGCCATATGGTGCCAGACCCACATTTCTACAGACCTCTCGGCACCCAGTGGCCATATGGTGCCAGACCCACATTTCTACAGACCTCTCGGCACCCAGTGGCCATATGGTGCCAGACCCACATTTCTACAGACCTCTCGTCACCCAGTGGCCATATGGTGCCAGACCCACATTTCTACAGACCTCTCGGCACCCAGTGGCCATATGGTGCCAGACCCACATTTCTACAGACCTCTCGGCACCCAGTGGCCATATGGTGCCAGACCCACATTTCTACAGACCTCTCGGCACCCAGTGGCCATATGGTGCCAGACCCACATTTCTACAGACCTCTCGGCACCCAGTGGCCATATGGTGCCAGACCCACATTTCTACAGACCTCTCGGCACCCAGTGGCCATATGGTGCCAGACCCACATTTCTACAGACCTCTCGGCACCCAGTGGCCATATGGTGCCAGACCCACATTTCTACAGACCTCTCGGCACCCAGTGGCCATATGGTGCCAGACCCACATTTCTACAGACCTCTCGGCACCCAGTGGCCATATGGTGCCAGACCCACATTTCTACAGACCTCTCGGCACCAGTGGCCATATGGTGCCAGACCCACATTTCTACAGACCTCTCGGCACCCAGTGGCCATATGGTGCCAGACCCACATTTCTACAGACCTCTCGGCACCCAGTGGCCATATGGTGCCAGACCCACATTTCTACAGACCTCTCGGCACCCAGTGGCCATATGGTGCCAGACCCACATTTCTACAGACCTCTCGGCACCCAGTGGCCATATGGTGCCAGACCCACATTTCTACAGACCTCTCGGCACCCAGTGGCCATATGGTGCCAGACCCACATTTCTACAGACCTCTCGGCACCCAGTGGCCATATGGTGCCAGACCCACATTTCTACAGACCTCTCGGCACCCAGTGGCCGATGTGGCCAATATCACGCTGACCGCCTTTACTTCCGTAGACATTTCATGGCACCCATTTGACCCTGGGTCGACCTGTGAACCTAGGTCAGTTTTATGCATTCAAACTGTCTTATTGCGGATTGAAACTCTGATCTCTGGGCCGGCAGGCCAGCGGCCAGTCACAACTCTACAGCAGGTGATGAAGCTTAATGGACACATGGTGATCTAAAGTAAAGGACGCTTGTCGGTACCTTACGGCGAATTGGGTATATGGCGCTAGTCATCTTTATAGACACATCACGCAAAATTCGGTCCAGTGCTACTAACAGTAGTGTGTAAGGACTACGCTTCAGTTCAACGCGAGCGACCCCACAACAATTTTTTTTTTAAATAGACCAATCAAAATCAACACTCGATGGATGTTGTGGTAATATCCCGCCCACCACTTTTACTCTCCAAGAGATTTGCTGCTACCCAGTTTAGTCTGAGTAGACCTGGACGCCCCGGTCACAGTTTAAATAAATCCGCCTCGGCGGACATTCGAACACGTGACCATCGGGTCTGCAGGCAATCGAGCTGGGCACTGCGGCTCCCACTAGGTGGTCTCAGTGTTGAAGTAGTCAAGCCGTCTGCCTGGCGCTCTGAAAGGCGTGGATTCTTTTTCGGACTGTCGTTGAGACCACGTGTGCAAATGTTATCGCCAATGGCATTATATTCGCCTATGGCATTATATTCACCTGTGGCATTATATTCGCCTGTGGCATTATATTCGCCTATGGCATTATATTCGCCTATGGCATTATATTCGCCTGTGGCATTATATTCGCTTGTGGTTCAACCCTGGGGCTACGGGTGCGTGCTTTGTGGCCATGCTCGAGGCGGGCTGTCTGCCATGCTATGTAGAGGGAGACCCAGGCAGATGGGGTAAAACTCGGTGCAATGAAGTCGCTCTCTTCCCCCCCCCCCCACTTCCCAGCCTTTAATAAGTTTTTTTTTCTTCTAAACTCTCCAGTTATCACTGCTCAGTATATGCCCCTTCCCCCCCCCCCCCCCAACAAAAAAAAAACCAACAACAACAACAACACCGGAACTCTTTACCTATGATATGAGTAACCAGTTCTCTTCATTGGTTAATTTCTTTTCAAGACGTCGTTATTATTGTATGTATTTGCATAATATATTCTCATCATTCTTTTCTTCTTCTGTCTCTCCTCATTATTTTCTTCTTCTGTCTAATATGTTCTCATCATTATTTTCTATATCAGTCTAATATGTTCTCATCATTATTTTCTATATCTGTCTAATATGTTCTCATTATTATGTTTTTTATCCGTCTAATATGTTCTCATTATTATTTTCTATATCTGTCTTCTATGTTTTCATCATTATTTTGTTCTTCTGTCTAGTAAGTTCTCATAATTTTTTTCTTTATCTGTCTATTATGTTCTCATCATTATTTTCTACTTCTGTCTGATATGTTCTCCTCATTATTTTCTTCTTCTGTCTAATATGTTCTCATCATTATTTTCTTCATCTGTCTAATATGTTCTCATCATTATTTTCTTCTTCTGTCTAGTAAGTTCTCATCATTATTTTCTTTATCTGTCTAATATGTTCTCATCATTATTTTCTATATCTGTCTATTATGTTCCCATCATTATTTTCTTCATCTGTCTAATATGTTCTCATCATTATTTTCTATATCTGTCTATTATGTTCCCATCATTATTTTCTTCTTCTGTCTAATATGCTCTCATCATTATTTTCTTCTTTTGTCTAATATGTTTTCATCATTATTTTCTTCTTTTGTATAATATGTTTTCATCATTATTTTGTTTTATCTGTCTAATATGTTCTCATCATTATTTTCTTCTTTTGTCTAATATGTTCTCCTCATTATTTTCTTTATCTGGCTAATATGTTTTCATCATTATTTTTTCTGTCTATGTTCTCATTATTTTTAAAAATAACCACATCTCCCCCCCCCCCCCCCATTGTAATGTATAAGTAATCTTCCCATTGCCCATGGTTCACTTCCATACATCAGAATCGGCTCTGTCTATTCTCTCGGTTATCCCACATTGCAACAGTTGCACTCAATCAACTCACTCCCAGCCGTTTTATTTTTTGTTATATCCTACTGTTCCCTCCATGTCCGTCTCATATTATTGGTAGCCTTTTGCAAGATTGAAAATATACTGTCCAATAAAAATGTGTCAATCGCAACGAGAAAAAGAGTGTTGAAGTGTTACATAGAACCTGTACTTTGGTATAGATGTGAAATGTGGAAAACGAACAGGCAAGCAGAAAAACGTCTAGTGGCAGTGGAAATGCGGTTTCTGAGGGAAATGCAAAGAATACCATGGACAGATAGAAAAATCAATTAGCAAGTCCTTCAAAAAGCACATGAAAACCGTAAACTGAAGAGAGAAATTAGGCACAGACTGTCAAAATTGTTTGGCTAGTTATTCCCTCGTAACGAACGACGAGAGCTGGCTTAGAACCACTGTCCCACCGCTCTCACGACATTGGCAGCGTAACTAGGTGAAATGCACACCTAAAAAGAAAACTGTTAGAAAACATAACCACGGTATGAATGGTACTGGCCTCGATTGTTGGGTTTCCAATCATCGTCAGGCTGCAGGTTTTTTGCTACTGAGTTGAATGCGTGGAACGACACCGTGAGCTGTGAATTTCGTGTAAAGTGCTTTTACATCTGTCCACGGTTGTTTGCAGCGTGAACTGCATGTTCAGAAAATGGCGGCCGGCCGGTCGCTGAACTAACTGAGTTGCCTTATGAAGTAATGTGTGGCTGTTGGTTTTCTAGTCACTGCCGCTGCCATCGGTGATGATCTGTATTTTTCGAGACCGACTTTTATGCTGGCATTCTGGCAGCGACATTATGCATAGTATACATGTGCGGGTTGTTGGTTTGTCGAGTCTCCTGTCTGTTCCATTTGTCACATGGGGCAGTGAGGAGCATTTTGTGTGGTATTCATTTGCACAGGAACGGGGCATAATTGGGTGACCCTTGCCGTAAAGTTGGAATGGCTACTAACTAGCTCCCAAGACAGGTCGCTGAAATGAATCTCGATCGTTTGCCAGGTCACCTACCTCATACACTTCATGTCCAAGGCTTCTTACATGTCCTATGTTTAAAGAGTTTAAAGGGCAAGACTTCATTGCACCGGGTTTTATCACATTTTGCTCGGTCTCTTTCCGCAGGGCGGACTGCACAAAGCGTTGCACAAAGCACAAACTGCGTAGCTCCAGCAACGACCCCCAGGAGTCTCCGAGAACTCGTGAACTGAACGACGAAGATCGGAATCAATCCACGAGCTTTGGATCGCGAGCCAGGCTGTGTAACCACTTCGCCACAGACACTCCCATGTCCTATGTCCATCTTCGTGCTGGTTTACCCCTGCCTCTTTGGACTCTTGACCTAGGAGCCAGGCTGTGTAACCACTTCGCCACAGACACTTCCATGTCCTATCCATCTTCGTGCTGGTTTACCCCTGCCTCTTTGGACTCTTGACCCAGGACTTCTACTATTTGTTGTGTCCAAACCACTGTTGTGTTGAGTTGAGTTGAGTTGAGTTGAGTTAGCTTTGAACCGACATCACTACACTCAGAACATTCCCTTACGTGCCCCGTCCCCTCGTTCAACATGCATCGAAGAGTCATACTACTAATCGTTCCCACCGCTATCTGATTGAAAGTTCTCCTGGTCTTCCCTCTCAGTTTTGAGATTCTTCCAGAACCTCTGCTGATTCTCACCGTCATCACGTTATCAACGAGAGTATACGAGATTACGGAGAAAAGTCATAACCTCTAATCCACGAAGCCGGTGCTGTCACCACAAGTATTGTTTGTTTTTTTTTTTTTTTTTTTTTTTTTTGGGGGGGGGGGGGGGGGGGCAGGTTGTATTAGAATTTATTGTGTGGACAAACTGTGCAGATAAGCTGCTTTTGATTATCAATATTTTATTAAATCTTCTTCATGTGAAGTAATCAGATCCTTTGTAATGTTCTACTGAAGGCATAATTCTGTAATGAAAGATGCCATGGAAGCACTGTGATTATTCTTTAGTACTTTAATGTGGTACCTGGGATGCAGAGGGGCTGGTGTGCCATGGCTGGAGTTTTATACTGATGAAAACCTCTTTCCATCTACCCATGGGACATCCTGGACAAACACAAGTTTGGCTAATGACAGGAGGATTGATCATTGTATAGACCTGCACCGGTCAGAAAAAACAATCCTGCCTCTGCCAACTATTGAAACCAATTCCAATTCCAATTTTCAAAAACAAAAATTCCAAATTCGGCCTCGTCTAACCTGCTTCATCAGCTGTGGTTATTGTTGAGGTACGTGGTTTTTGTGGGTTTATTAGCCCTAATCGGCGTCGTCAATAAAGATTGATAGTACACATGGGGTACCATCAATCTTTATTGACGACGCCGAACTAGAGATAGTAGACCATTTTACATATCTAGGATCAGTGGTAAATAGCAAATTATCCCTAGATCAGGAAATCAACATCCGGATTGGTAAGGCAGCAACAACAATGAACAGGTTAAGAAAAAGAGTCTGGGAGAACAGGAAGCTTACTGCCAAAACAAAAGTCCTTGTCTATCAAGTCTGTGTCCTTAGTACTCTTCTCTATGGCAGTGAAACCTGGACAACTTACTCACACCAAGAGAACAATTTAAACAGCTTTCATATGCGGTGGCTGCGAAGAATTCTTGGTATTAAGTGGCAAGACAAAATCACAAATACTGAAGTATTGGAAAGATCAGGTTGTGTGACAGTTTATTCCATGCTCAGTCTTCGTAGACTTAGATGGATAGGACATCTTAGGAGGATGGATGATGGTAGAATACCAAAGGATATCTTTTATGGTGAATTACAGATGGGTAAGAGATCTCAGGGTCGGCCTCTACTACGATACAAAGATGTGTGTAAGCGGGATATGATTGATACAGGCATTGATAATGCAAATTGGGAGCAAGTCGCCTCTGAACGTGTTGCATGGAGGGCAAATATCAGAAATGGAATAAAGTCAAAGGAGAAAATTATTGCAGAAAAGTCACACACCAAGCGTTTGAGACGTAAGATGGTGCATGATGGTGGAAATGACCACGTGTTCACATGCACCCACTGTGAACGGACATTTACAGCGCAAATTGGCCTTATTAGTTACACTCGCTACCGCCATAGTTAAAAGTTATTATGCCTTTTTAAAGCACAAACTATCGTCTGTCAAGACGGCAAGGTGCCAATGATTAGCCCTAATTCTTGTCTTGTGAGTCCTATCTCGGACTGGTTATGTAGCGTTTGTTTCTGTGACGTCAGCAGTGGTCGGCGGCTATCCTTTGTGCTCTTCTGTTGTTGTGGTTTTCTTTGTTGGTTTAGGTTCCTGGCTCGTCTGGCTGCAGTCCTGATAAGGACTTTTCGTTATCCCACTCCAGCTGGGGTTCGGTCGGGGATAACGAAAAGTCCTTATAAGGACTGCAGCCAGACGAACCAGGAGCCTAAACCAATTGAATCTATTGCAACTCATATGTTTTTTTTTTTTTTTTTGTTTTTTTTTTTTATGAGGTCCCCTTTTTTTTCTTTTTTTTTTCCAACTTTTATTTCATACAAAGCAATGTGTATTTACAAGTTGTAGTGTGTGTTTCTTTTGTTTGTGTATATTACAGAGCGTTGCCGTTTGTTAGTGTTAAGTGTGACATTGTGAATAAAACATATAGATACATATATACAGTTATGATAATATGACATTTGTGGCATAGTGCATGTAGATACACATTCCTTGCATATGCTTCAATTCCACTTCCGCAAGCGGAATGCATGAAACACCTGACCATCTCTCCCTCTCCTCTATTTCTCTCTCTCTCTCTCTCTCTCTCTCTCTCTCTCTCTCTCTCTCTCTCTCTCTCTCTCCTCTCTCTCTCATCTCTCTCTACTCACACACACACATACCACAAACACACACGCACACACAATCTCATGCTTTCTGGAGACCGCAGTACATTTAAATGCCCCGTGCTTGGACAATAAACTTTAAACTATCATTTCCATTAAAATGTGGCTTCCTTGTAATTTCTGGGTCACTAAGCTCCCGAGGCGAAGGTCGTTGGTGATGTTGCCTGATGACAAATTTCAGGGTGACGCTCTAGTCCATGATGTCTTTTGTTTGGGGGACAAGAATCAGGGATTTACTACTAGCAATTAGGGTCCATGGTCTGTCCCCAGGGAGATAATTGGTCCAAAATTGTGATAGTGTCTGGGTTTTATATACAATGGGAAGGACTTAACACCTGGCCACTAAAAGCCACCTTAGCTTACTGGGTACTTAAAGGGCTCATCGAATTTGTTTATACATGGTGGTGCATATTTTTCTTTTGAAACATCTCGTTACCGTATAACATCATTTTAATACTTAAGATACCGACTTGGTTTAAAGACTGCTACACGCACGCACGCTCGCGTGCGCGCACACACACACTCGTACACATGCGCGTGCAAATTCATGCACCACACACGCACACACCTGCATCCACACACAGACGCATACATATGTTACTGCCAACAGCACAGACACCCATCCACAATATATTTCATGTTGCACATTCCAATATAATAATGGGAAAATTAATAATAATAGTAGCAGTAATAATAATAGTATTAATAATAATAATAATAATAATAATAATAATAATAATAATAATAATAATATAATTGTAAGATTATTAATACCATCAATAAATACATTTACAGTTGTATTATCCTTTATTTAAAACAAGTTATTTGCTTCTTCTGTAGTATGTGCTGTCTTCAGCCAAATATTTTACGAGATTTTCGCTTGTGGGGCTAAGATTAGAATGTTTGCGACTTTTTGTTGATAAAGTTGTTGGACAATTTCTTTGTTGATTGTTCTGTAATTGTATAGTGCTTTGTTTCTTAATGTCCATATAAGATTTCTGTACTCTGCCAATAGAACAAGTAGCTTTGTGTGGGTGTCTTGTGTGGAGTAAGGAATGGAATTTATCATGATTGCTTTGTAAACATCTGTTCTTTGTTTCGAATGAGTATTTAGGATGTTTTGTAGGAGATTTCTTGTTGGCATGATTGTGTTGCATTCGTAATAGATGTGCTCTTCTGATTCTTGGACGTTCCGTCTACAAAGCTGACACTGTAGTATTTGTTTAGTTATTTTTGCTGTTCTCTCTGTTGTTGGGGTCATGCTGTAAACAAGCCTATATGTAATTTCCTTTGTTATTGGAGTAATCTGCTTGTTGTGAATATTAGAGAAAATTTCGGTATAATCTTTTATGAAATATCTATGTCCTCTTTTAATTCTGAGATGTACCGGAGTTGCTTGTAATTTAACTAAATGCCTGTAGATTGTATGTGTTTTCTTGTGTAGTAATTTTTCATGTCCTTTAATGGCTGAAATACATGTTTTGTAGAACGTTGGGAGAGTGCCAAAATAATGTGAGGATGTATTCCTAATAGGTTTTAAAGAAGATAGCCTAATTCCAATGTAATAGTGTGCTAAAGGGTGTTTTTCTGGGTGTTGTAGGATTTCACCTACGTGTTTGATCCTAAGTGCTTGTATTTTGGTTGTTATGTCTTGGAGGGCGATACCTCCATCTTTTTTGTCTTGCATGAGTGTAGTATGTTTGATACTGTAGATGGTGCTGCCAAACACAAAGCGTCTAATCTCTTTGTTTATGTTTGTGACAGTTTGACGTGGGGGATCTAGGACTGTGCACAGATATAGTATTTTTGGAATTATATATGTATTAACAATGGTACTTCTACCAAATATGGTAGTTGTTTTGTATTTGTATCTCTGTAACATATCTGTTATTTTCTTCTCTAGATTTTGCCAAGTGTCTTTGTGTGTCTGATTTGGTTGACATGGGAAGACTATTCCGTACACTTTTATAAGATTGTTTGATGTTAAGTCAAATGGAAAATCCGCCTTATTTTTCCATTTGCCTAAGCCCATTATAGTAGATTTTTGGACGTTTAATTTTGCCTCACTCCTTTTGCCGAAAAAAAGAGAACGTCTCCAAAATGATCCGTACAGATTTTTCAGTGGTCGGAAAGAAAATGGTATCGTCCGCATAAGCACGCAGCTTTTGTTCACCCTTCCCTGGTATGAACGTACCCCTGACATTGTCGTCCTGTCGTATCTTTTCTAGAAGTGGCTCTAGAGCGACAACGTACAGTAAAGGGGACAAGGGACATCCCTGTCTCACTGACCTAGTCAACCTGAAAGAATTGGTTAGGGTATGGTTTAATAGAATGCGACTTTCCGGTTTCAAATATAAAATTTTGACCCATGTCCGAAAATAATTTCCCACGTTACAGTGTGAGAGAGTTTTGTGGAGGTATGAGTGAGATATTCTGTCGAATGCTTTTTCTTGATCTAAAGAGAGAATTGAGGACTGACAGTTTTTCAGATGTGTGTAGTTGATGATGTCCCTTATGAAGTGTGTGTGTTGCTGGATATTCCGATGTTGTACACTACATTGCTGGTCTTCATGAATGAGAGATGCCATTACTGGTTTCAATTTATTTGTCAAAGTCTTTGTTAAAATCTTGTAGTCTACATTTTAAAGCGAGATAGGTCTGTAACTCTTTAAAAGTGTCTTGTCAGTGTTCTCCTTCGGACTAAGAGTGATGTAAGACGTGTTGAAACTGGATGGGAGTTCATATTTGTGGAAAGATTCAGAGAATACTGCTAGTAAAAGGGGACCTAGAAGAGGAAAGAAAAACTGATAGAATTCAGCAGTAATACCGTCAGGGCCAGGCGATTTGCCCTTCTGCATTCCATGAACCGCTTGTGTTATATCTGTTAGTGTTAATTCAGTATCTAGTGTTAGTTTCTGTTCCTCTGTGAGTTCTTTTGTGAATTTCATAAAGTGTTCTTGCACGTGCGCCTGTGTGTTTTCCTCTGTATAAGATTCCTGTAATAATCTTCAAAGGCTAAGGCTATTTGTTGTGGCTCGACTTGTATATTTCCTTCCCTGTCAATTATCTGGCCTATTTGTCTGCTGCGCTGTATGTTTTGTTCTAAAGCTAGGTATTGTTTACTCGGTATCTCTTGTGTTATAGTTTGTAACTTTGTTCGCAGTAAAGCCCCCTGAAATCGATGATGTCTGTGGAGATCTAATTCTTCCTGTAATGCTATGATGTGTGGTGAATTTTTGTCTGTCTGTAGTAAGAGCTTAATTGCATTTTCCAATACTTTTTCTTGTTGTAGTTTTTGCTTGTGTATTACTGCTGCTAATGTTTGTGTTCTCTCTCGTATAGTTTGTTTAAGTGTTTCCCAGAGTTCTTGCGCTTTACCCTCCGGTATATCGCTTGTGTATGTGAGGATCAGTTTTGTTATGCAATCTACATAGTCCTGATTTTGTAAAAGTGTGCAGTTCAGTTTCCAATGGGGAGATCTTCTAAGATGTGGTGTTGCTTGTACTGTGTTTATTGTTGCAACTACCGCCTTATGATCTGTGAAGTTCAGTGTCTCCTGTAAATGCTTGACTTGTGTTATATGATGTGTTATGGGCGCATAAAGTTCTATCTAATCGCGCTGCTCTGTTATGCGCATTGTTTGTGTGTGTTGTATCTGTTCCATGGGGGTGCATCTGCCTGTATGCGTCTGTTAGCCCATGGATATCTAAAATTGTTTGCAATGTGTCTAATTGATGTTCCTCCTCCCCGTTGTGTTTCTAATTTGCATTCTTACATCTCCATTTATAAGGTCGTGCGCCGAAAGTACGCAATTAAAATCACCCCCTAGAATGATGTTGTGACCCGATATGAGCGTGATAATAAATTTTCCAGTGTTTGGTAGAAGAGCGGCTGATTTCTGTAGTCAGGCGGTGCGTGTATGTTGACAATTGTGTATTTATTTATGTTATTTCTCACCTGTACTATAGCTATCCTACCCTGGCAGTCCCTGTCCTTCTCTATAATCTGCCACCTGTCCGATGTCTGTATTATTGCTGTACCCAATCCGATATGTTGAGTACTAAGACTAAAACATGGGTGTCTTAGACCTAAGCATGTTGTGATATATGATGCGTGTTCTTCGGTTTTAACGTTAGCTTCCTGAATGAGTATAAAATCAGGTTTATATTTGTGTATGAGTGGTATAAGATGATTAATTTTGGATCTTATACCTCGAATGTTAATACTCATTATTTTAATTTCCGCTGCCATTTTTGTTGTAAAATAAGAAACGGTTGAGCATAATTATGTTTCTTGTTTCAAAACTGTCTGTATTCCTGTTATCATTTCTGGAGATTGTCAGTAGATTCCTTCGCCGGGCTCGAAATCTCTAAGTCAATAACGAGGCGTG